>PVIU01010629.1:50694-69264 GCA_004026605.1 Ondatra zibethicus | reverse complement strand
GGAGAGGGGGAAGGAGAAGGGAGAAGGGAAGGACTGGGGAGAGATTGGGGGAGTGGGAGGGTGGAGATGGAGGAAAGGTGGATATTGGAGAAGGGAATAAGATATCTACATTATTGGAGTCATTTTAGGACTGGCAAGATACTTGGCTCTAGAGGAGATCCCAGGTGTCCACAGGGATGTCCCCAGCTAGGTCCTTGGGCAGCAGAGGAGAGGGTTCCAGAACTGGCATTGTCCCATAGTCACACTGATGAATATCTTGATCACATCCATAGAAATTTCGTCCCATGGATGGAGACCCACATTCACACCAGAGCAATGGATTGAGCTCCCAAGGTCCAGTCGAAGAGCAGAAGGTGGGAGAAGATGAGCAAGGAAGTCAGGACCGTGAGGGGCTGGACCACCCATTGAGACAGTTTGCCTGATCTAATGGGAGCTCACCAAACCCAGCTGGACAGGGACTGAATGAGCATATGATCAAACTGGACTCTCTAAATGTGGTTGCCAATGAGGGCAGAATGAGAAGCCATCAACAATGACACTAAGACCTATCTCCTCTGCATGTATTATCTTTTTGGGAACCTACTCGATTTGGATGCACACCTTCCTAGGACGGGAAGGAGGTGGGGAGGGCCTTGGACTTCCCACAGGGCTGGGCACCATGCCCTCTTTTAAGGAAGCAGCGGGAGGGAGTGGGGGGAGCGGGAGGAGACTGGGAGAAGGGGAGGAAATGTAAATTTTTTTTGAATGGAAAAAAATAAAAGAATATGGGAAAAAATAAAATAAAATATCATTAACTGGATGGTGTGTGTGTGTGAACGCACCCGCGCCCACGCGCCCGCGAATGCACTCCTCAAAGTTCTGAAGGCTGGGTCATTCAAGTGCAAATGCCTGCGTATTTGCTGTGTGCTGAGGACCTCAGTCCTTGGTCATAAATGGCCCTCTCCTGTGATTATTTTATTAGGCCCCCTAACAGCGTTTACAAGGTCTACACCCCAGGACCTAAACAGCTCCCCAAAGGCTCCTGCTGTTCTCCTATTGCCCCAGGATTAAGATTCCAACAGGTTTTTGAGTGAGGTAACCCAGACACAGAAAGACAATTATCACATGTACTCACTCATAGGTGGTTTTTAAACATAAGGCAAAGAAAACCATCTTACAAACCAAATTCCAGAGAATTTAGACAACAATACAGACACTAAGAGAGACCTACATAGATATAATCTACGTGGGAAGTAGAAAGTATAAAAAGACAAGGTCTCCTGAATAAATTGGGAGCATGGGGACCTTGGGGGAGGGTTGAGGGAGGGAGGGGTGTGGCAGGGAGGGGAGCAGAGAAAAATAAAAAAATAAAAAAAAGAATTAAAAAAAAAGATTCCAACAGGTGACTGGGAGAAGCAGCGCAGACCCTTCACAGCCTCTGCTTGGGCTCATTTGTGGAGAACTGAGAGAAAGAGAGTGACTCCTCACCCCCGTCAGCCTCACACTCACCGAATCCGTTCAGTTCACACACCTATGGACAGATGGAAACCATTCCTTTGAAAAGTTAATTGCATGCCGTTTCAATATCGAGACTTCTTTTTTCAATTTACCTTTAAGGAAGAGGGATAGGAAGCAGGGGGTATATTCTTTGAAAATATAATAAAAGCGTGGTTGTGAAATTTTTTATGGAAATATTTCATATCATGTAAATAGAGGAAAGGACTGTGTGGAAAATATCAAAATATTCTTTTATTTAATGGCTGTTCTTATCAGTCTTCTGGGTTATGCCAGTGTCACAGAGTATTTTCTTATAGATCTAATACATCAATTTCTGATGACACATTCTTACAATGCAGCTAGATATAGAACTATCTAAGTTCACAATAAGGTCACTTTCCATAAATCCTTAAAAACAAAGCAAACCTGAGGATAATTTACATATGCGACAGTAAACACTACCAGAGGCAAACCTTAGTTACACCATTTCTAGTACTCTTAGTGTGTTCTCCGCAGCTGTACTAGGAAGCTACAGACTGGGTAATTTATAAAGAGCGGATATCCATTCTGTTCATTGTTCTGCATGCTGGGAATTTCAAAACCTTGGTGCTGGCATCTCTGGAGAGTCTTTGTATTGTATCACCTCACTGCCAGGGCAAAAGGGCAGGAGAGGTCAAAAATGAGGCAGGCAGTGTGGGTGCTCCTTCGTTTTATTGTAAATCCACCCATTTCAAGAGTGAGGAAACTCATTCTTTGGGGTAGAGCTCTCATGATCAAATCACCCTTTTCTGCCTCTGTCCAGGTCTCAGCCCGGCTATGCTAGAGATGAAGTTTCCAACACAGGAATGTATGGAACATTTAAACCCTAGAAAACTCCTTTTCCTTCCGGCTGAGGAAGAAAGACTCCTTAAGCATATGATTCTACCAACAGCCGGGAAGCTGTTACCATTTCGAAGTAAAGTCACTCTGTAAACGTGCAAACAACTCATAGCAAACACATGGGATCTGTTTTAAAAAGGTATCTGCAAGTAATGAATTAAGGTTCAGCCACAACAGTGCTGTTTGTTAGTATAACCCACTGGGGCAAATATTATCTTCATTTTACAAACGACAATGCTGAGACCATTAGCAATTAAACAACTTGCTCAAGATAGTTAGCATCAAATGGGCCAAACTCAAACTCAAATGCAGGAAATGGACACATCTGTAGGGCTTGCTGACTAGCAGCGCCTTTCCTGTGCAAGCAAGGATAGCTGCAAATGATCTTACAAGATTTGTCCACTAATGCATGGCTTACTCACTAGAAGATACTGTATGTTAACTTGGAACGTAGTTTTTAATTCTTTTTTAGAACTTCTAAACCTGCAGGTTGTAGCACCCATCATCACTCGAAACAACGTGAACACAGTCTGTCATGAAACTGCTAACCTACAAAAGAGTTTATGATTGTTTAAGTAACTGGGAGAGGGCTGTGAGAGTCAATTGTGTTGTTCTTGAACATGAATGTGTAGATGATAGCATTGTGCAGTTTCAAAAGGTTGGACACACCTGAATATGATTTCTTTTAGTAAGCTAAAGATCTGGCATATAGAGAGATTCCGAGTGGCCCTTAGAGCCCCAAGTTCATACACTAAAACATAAAACAGACACCAGATGTGACTGCAGAAAGTGACTTAGATATGAAAACCTTTCATTTCCTTTGTATTAACTGTATACATTTTTTTAGTCAAATTTGAGAAGGCTGTTTAAAATTGGCTATGTTTCTGTTAGGTTCAACCGAAGAGTCCAGAAGTTCCAGAAGTTTCAGTTTCTGCCCTAAAGTTGGATCCTGGCTCAGCCAACTATTCACCTGCCGCCCAATACTTGAGTTCTCCCTAGATAAATTACAATAGTGTTGTCGTGCACTGTTTTTGTTGTTGAAAGCAGCCTTTGGGAGCAAGGAAAGACTCCTTTCCCCATCCTCCAGCACGTTTATTTCAAATGTCCTCCCACAGAATGGAAAGGGTTCCTGAAACAGGCCTCTGTTATTTATCCTCGCAGCTTCAAAGGGTCTGCTGTGGGAACAAGAAGCCCATCCATGAAAGGACAGAAGTGGTCTGCCCGCCCCTCAGTTTGGAACCCCATCCTGATTGTTAGGTGGAATTCCCTCACTACTTTCTGTTGGATGTGGCCAATGTCTATCTCAATGGTGTCACAACTGGTTGTTCTCTCAGTCAGCTTACTACATCTTACCTGATAGATGTTGGATGTGACCCATTTGGTGATTTTCTGCTCTCTTTCTGCTATTAGCTATTTGTCCTAATATTTTTACTTGATACATACTTAATTTTAAAAAAAAAACTTCAAGACTGAAAATACAGTACTCACAGATCCCTGCCGGACAGAACAACACTTCTTATCATCTGTAAATGGGCTTCTCTTCAGGGTGGTTATAACAGTTCAATTAAATACAGTTTTAAATGTTCAGAATAATTCCTGGAGAATAGCCTTTTTGACCACTGCTGGCTCTCTTTAGTAATTCAAACTGTAGTTAAGACCTTTCTCCTAGAGATATCAGTGTCAGTTACTATATTCTTACCTGAGTGAGGAGATTGAATATCTTCAGGTACCATTAAATGTTATAAAATCTACAGATCTCAAATCAGGTAAGGAATTGATAAGTGACATTTGCTAATTTCATCATTTTTTTTCTGAGTGTGAGGCAATAAAATGTATTTCATTCCCATCATAGTATGTGAAGAGAACCCACAACGAGCAAACAAGGGAAGCCATCAGAAACAACACTCTGTGATGATAAGGGAGCTTGCTTCCCACAGACTCTTCTTGATCAAAAACTAAGTGCTATGAATAGAATTTCATGAAATTTTACAAGAATAACTTAAAAGTAAAAAAAATTAGGAATAAAGGGGATAAATGCATAAAAGATTTTCAAGGTTCCAATTATGAGCCGTAAACACGTAAGTAGCAGGAAAGATAAAAAAGAAACATGATTCTCAAATCTATAAAAGGTTCCTTATAGTCAGAGTATTTATCATGCTTCAGTCAAACAAAAAACTAAAACCATATTCAGAAATTTCAGTTGGGTTGAATCTGAATGGCCTAATTTTTAGTCCTAATGTGCTTAAGAACTCAATACAACCTCCAGTAACAAGAAAATACACACACACACATACACACACACACACATGCACACAAGGCCTAGAGAAAGTATATACTCCAAGTAGAATTATATAAACTTCTAGGAATCAAACCATCAACATCTGTATAAAAAAAAGAAATCCAGCCATGATTTTATATTGGTGGAACTCAAAAGCATAAAATAAAATGGGGAGAATATTACAGCATCCTAAAGAAAAGCATTTCATTCCTCCTCTTTCTATTTCTTTTACCTTTATTTATGTGTGTGCCCTCACCCGCTGGGGCACCCATCAAACTGGACAGGCAGCAAGTAACCTCTCACACTGAGTCATCTCATGAGCCCCCTAAAAATTATGCTTCTAAGAAATTCCCATTCTTTTGTAAGTGTGTGAAATAAAACCTTTCCTAGGGAGATGCCACACACATGTCTACTCACCCCACATCAGAAACCCACAACAGACCAAAGTGCAGATAACACCAAAAACCAACTTGGTGAACCCATTAGTTTTACTGGGGTTACTTACAGGAGTATGGGTGAGGGGTCACCCACACAAGTGTGGGTGACAGCTCATGAAGCTGGGGACTGGAGTACACTGCACAGCCTGCAGGTAGCTCAACAGGTTGCACAGCGCCCTCTTCAGGTGCCTCAGTTTGTCTACGCCTTTTCCGGGCTGCTCTGCTTGTTTCTGCTTCTTCTTGAGCGCTGATCTGGTTTGGGAGTCTTCTTTACAGCTTAGCTCTGTTCAGTTAGAGAAAAACTACCACTTTTTTATTACTTTCTCTGGCACTGAGAGACTCAGAGAATCTGGCTGGTTTCAGGGACTTCCTGAAGCTATTTTGAGCTGTTTATCTACCTGATTAAGGAGCTTCCCTGCAGAATGCAATGTTTGAACGTCAGGGGAAACTGTTACATAACAGTAATGGCAAGAAAAAGGAATGCCTTGTTATATGACGGCTTTTAACTATACTATACTGTTGTGTTCTTTGTAAACTATTAACCTTCTAGATCTACTTCAAACTGATTAAAATAAGAATCACATTATAAAGAGACCATTTTGGTTGAAAATATAATCTAACTGTATTGAGATCAAGTGTAGTGTTTCTTGATTATGATTAAGATTTTAGAGACAGGTTTTTTTTATTCTCAATAAGAAAAGAGAAAGCTAAAGTTGCCAAGTTCAAAATCTCAACTGAGAAACAAGTGTGAGAAGGCATATTGGACAGGGTGGAGTTAGAAAAAACTCAAAAGTCCTTACATTCACAAGATAAAATAGAAAACAAGATCAAAGTGATTCCAATTATCAAAGTAAGCATTTTAAATTTAAAGTAATCGTCATTAGAATTAAAAGAGGATGTTATTGTAGGAAAATCAACCAAAGGACAGGATAGATAGCTGAGTGGTTGAGAGCTACTCTTACAGAAGACCTGAATTCACTTCTGAGCATCTACATCAGGGTGTTCACAGCCACCCATAACACTGGGTCCAGGGGTATCAAATATCCTCTTTTGGCTCTGTGGGCAGCTGCCAGCATGCATATGCACACCCCACCACGCATGCACATATAATATACACCTATAATTAAAACCTAAAAATAAATCTTAAAAAGGCAAAAAATAAATCTGAATTTATCTCTCTCTTAGAATCCATTATAATTACAAAAGTGTTAACTCTTATAATGCTTACAATTTGGGAATTCCTAAGCAAGTGCCTGGACCCGGAGGAGTTACCTACGTGCTGCTGTGACAAAATGCTTGACAACAGCGACTGAAGGGAGGGATGGTTCATCTTGATTCATAGCTGCAGAGCGTTTCAGTCCATCACGGGGGAGTCAGGCATGGCACAGCAGCCTCATCCATGGCAGAAGCGGCATATGAGTGACAGCTGTTGACATCCTGCTGCACCAAAAAGGAGAAAAGGGCATGAACCAGGAGATAAGGTATAAACGTCAAAACCTGTCCACAGTGACTGATCTATGTCATATAATTTCTTTCTCCCTCAAGCCATGCCACCAACTGGGAAACAAGTATTATAAACATGAATCTATGGAACACGTTTCAGGTTCAGTCTGTAGCATTCCATGCCTGGCCCCTCACAGCCTCAACACCTCAAAGCCTCATACTGCAAAATCCAATTTTTTAGTTCAATCTCTGGAATCTCCTTACACATCAAATACTGTTCCAAAGTCAAAAGACTCTTCTGTAATCTTAGCTATGAAATCCTGTGAAATGGGAAAAAAAATCACTTATTTCAAGATATAAGGCCTCACAGAATGCATGCCCATTTCAAGGGGAAAGATGCAGTAGAGCAATAACATAGCCATCAAGGGATTCTTGATATACAGAATTCCATGTCATGGGGTGTGTGATCTCCAGGAGACCCAGGCAAGCCTGTCCCTAAGGCTCTACCACCCACAGCACATGTGCCCTCTCTCAAGCTGTGTCTACTCAGTACCTGAAGCTTTCCTCAACAGACATGTCTTTTTGCTGGCGTCTTGAATGTGCTGGGCTTTCCACTGTACTCAGCGTCGGCATAGAGGGAGATGTGAGGCAGGAAGCCTGAGCTGAGAGAAGTAGCAGGGGGTTAATCAAGGCTGCAGTAGTCAAATAACGATAGTCAAAAATAAATGATGGAAGGAATCTTCAAAGTTGAGGGAGAAACTAAGCTTGTGGATTGAAAAGATTCATTGTATGTCTGGTCATGAAAGATCCATGTGTGATTATATACAAGTAGACTTTTTGAATTCTAAAATTAATGAGAACATGGTCCATCCGGATAGAAAGTATAAGTTTGCTACAAGGAGAAAATGGTCCACCTGGCATCAGATTTCTTACCTGCAATTGCCAGGTCCCTGCAAGAACAGTCTCTGCAGGAACACGTGAGAGCAATCTTCATTTGAACAGACCAGTGACTACCTACCTGGTAGAATGGAAATACCCTTTTATATGTGCAACAGCTACAAAGTACACCATCTCTGTCAGTTCCAGGGATCAAGCCCATGCCCTCAGGCATGGCAGCAGATGCCTTTACCCACTGAGTCATCTTGCCAACAGAAAACATGTTACCTCTGTAACCCAACCAATGGAAGTCATTGAATACAGACAGTAGTGACAATCAATAAATCTCTGAAATGGAAGATATATTCAAAGCACCATGTTGTAGGCAAATCAAGAAATAAATAAATCAATAGAAAGGACTGAAAAATCAATATTAACATTCAAGGAACTCTAATGTGATTAAAGCAGTGCTTCTATTCAGTGTGAAGAAAAGAGACAGCTTAATACGTTGTCCTGTTTAAAAATGCTAAATTGATAGCCAGCCAAAAGATAATAAAATTAGGTTCTGTGTGACACATCATAAATTAAAACTACATTACAGCCTTGAAAATATTTTTGCAAACTATTGTTTGTTATATAATATAGATTACATATAAATCACAATGGTAGGTGTCATTGCTTCCTATATAGGAAACAAAGAGGTGAGAGATAAAAAGAAAGACACTATTGAACTGAATACACACACACACAAACACACAAGCATACATGCATGCAAGCATACACACGTACACGCAGAATTAAAGATCTTTTGAATGATAGATGACTCCATAAAGAAAACTTACTGAAATAATATGAATAATATGAAAAATATGAATCTTAGAAATTTTAACATAGAGGAAAGGAGAAAATTCATATTTATAAGTACACAAAACTTCCCCAAAGTCACAAGGCAGGAATAAAAAGGTAAGCTGAAGAGGTAACTTATCAATAAGCAAACCAAGATAGGTGGTAAAAGTTAACTTTCCCAATAAATCTCTAGTTCAAAATGTGCAGTAAAGCATTGAGGAGATGGCACGGTACAACTGACAGCTCTGTTCATAGCAGGTGTGTGAAAAGCGTCCTTCACACACCAGCAGTGGGCAGGCCACTGAGTAGAGACTTTAACAGGTCCAGCAAACTGAAATAAAGTGCATACCTTTTTGACTTTCAATCTCACTTCCAGGAATTTCTCTCACTGAAAGGAAAAACAAAGAAGAAACAAAAGACCGTTGTATAGCTATGTATCTGAATATGGGCCACAGAACTGTATGTCATGGGTGGAAATATGGGTTGTTTTAAACTAGGAGAAGTGAGGTTATATGCAGGGAAGAGGCAGTTCTGAAGGGTACTATAATCTGGCTAACTGCGATGCATCATCTTTCACTGGGTTAAAGTGCACATGAAGCTAAATGGCGTATTAGTGGAATAATTGAGAACACTTGCTTATGGACCATTTTAAATAATGGTATCTGATGTGGGATTCCCCTCTGTGTGTTGTGAATATGTTTTACTACCATTGGCTAAAAAAGAAGCTACTTTGGCCTATGGCAGGGCAGAATACAGCAAGGTGGGAAATCCAAGCAGAGATAAAAAAGGAAAGAAGGCAGAGTCAGGCAGATGCCATGTAGCTGCCCAAGAGTCAAGCAGTAACAAACCACAAGACTCATGGTAAAATATAAAATAGAAGAAATGGGTTAATTTAAGATTTAAGAGTTAGTTAATAAGAAGCCTGAGCTAATAGGTCAAACAGTGTTATAATTAATGTAGTTTCTTTCTGTGTGATTATTCAGGTCTGGGCAGTTGGGAACAAAAGCGCTGTCTCTATCAATTTTAAACAGCCTAAATGTGACCACTGTGTCTCTGTATAGGAGACCATCCTTATGTCCAGGGGACAGTCATGCAAATATTCAGGTCAAAGTTGAGCAATGTTGACAACTCTCAAATTGCTCGAGTAGCAATGGTTGGTGAGCACAGGAGCTAAGCAGATGGTTTTCCCATTACTTTTCAGCTTTTCTATGAGTTTAGAATTTCTTTTTAAATATTAGGGAGGAAGATACTGAAAATGTACCTTATCCAAAACAAAGGGAAAGTTTTGAAATTGGTTTGCTTAATTCTTAGTGACAGGGAGAAGCCAGGATTGGTTTGTAGTGCTTGGTGAATTTCAGCTCTCTTCCTGGGCTCATGGACTGAGGCTTGTAAGCCTGAGAAGTGGGAAAGGTGGGGTCAGAACTTAGCTCCTGACTCTTGTATTGCCCTGACTCTGTCCTTCCCACCACTTACTTTTATTTTTTTTCCCAAATGCTCTGAAGAAAGCAAGATACAAACTCCAGGTAAACAGGGTAACTAAATCAGTCTACTTACTAAGGTTAAAACCGACCACGAGCCAGGCAGGCATATCTTACAATTTTCTAGAAATATCAGTGTGACCATGCCTCCCAGAGAGGGTGAAAGAAGGAAAGACAAGCAAACATGAGATTTTTTATAAATTCTTTCGGTTGTGTGGTCATAAGCAAGTTCTAAAGCTAATCAAGTTCACAGAAAATGTAATGGATCTGGACCCTATGAGAAATGAGATAATTCATTTGGAAATTCCCCAGGTTTTTGAGAAAAATGGATACTATATATGTATATATTCACTGACACCTGGCACGTCTAAGATCATATATGCCAGATTTTAGCCTGGAGGTAATTTTTATCAAGAAGTTATAAACCTCTGAAAATAGAGGTTAATAGAAAAAGCTGAAATATCCTTAATGACCAGGTTGCTACGGCAACAATATAAGCTTAGCACTGGCATCAAATATCTGCTGCACTTAGGGGTCCTCGTCTCCCTTGAGTAAAACAGAAGCATGAGCCAAGTAGCTCCGAAGACTTTCCTCCTGTGACTTAGAATCAGTGAGTTGGGGGATAATCGGGAAACACCAGTCAAATGGACAGACAGAGAAAGCACTGGAATAGGCCACAGCCGTGCAAGCAAGATGGTCACTGCACTATACAATACTATACGTGTAAGTTACCACTTTGGAAAGACATAAGTATTTGTGTGTGGCATGTGCACACATATATGCATATTCACATGTATGTGGGCATGAATTGCCATGGACCGGCTCAGGGGAGCCCCTCAGACCATGGGAGAATCAGGGTCTTGGTACCAGGAAGGCACAAGTTAGGCAAATGACAGACAGACACGACACACAAGAGAGTGGTTGGAATCTGTTGCAACTTTACTGAATTCATGTTGTCATTATATAGTATTCAAACAAAGAACAAACCAGAAGGTCATGTATCATTACTTGGCACAGTATGAAAGCTTCTTTAGTCACATCAGCGATGAGCAGGTGTTAGACATAACACATCCTTAGAAGGGGAACTCTTGTCCTTGGGAACATAAACCTCAGACAAGTAGTTTCATTTTATCTAGGAATAAAAAGTTTCTGTCTCATAATTACTATCATGGCCCTTCCTTTTTCTCACCCTTTCTTTATCTCCTCTAGTGACTCTCTGCATCTGCTGAAATATACTTCTTTGTACTTTCTCATGTAGCAAACACCATGGGGGCTGGGATCTAGCAAGCCTGTCCATAAATGGTAGAGCTAAGTAATTCCGCTTTTGCCCCTCATATATCACATACTTATGACTATCATCCTCATATCTTCCTGTGTATGGAATGGGGTCATCTGGTGACTCAGTTGTACTCCTGGGTGGTTCCCACCATATATCCTTTATCCTAAACTTTATTAACCCATGAGCCTTACATGTTGGAATGCCCAATCTTGCAAGGGATTTTTTTCCTAGTTTCTTTATTCCCAGAATGGGGGTTTCCTAACAACATCTGGATCTTAACCTATGTTTCTCCCAAATCATCAGTTTTTTCTAGGAAAAGTTCCCACTGCTGTAACTCATCCATAATACCCACTCCCACTGATATCTTATTGCTTACAACCAGAATTTGCACAAGGGCTTGAAACACTGGAGGCATCTCGAGCACTGTTTTAGTATCACATATCAGTGATATCAGAATTATCAATCCCAGGAACATCAAAGGGTTCTCTGGTAAAATTATACATTTGGCCAAGTACAGCAAAGAACATTATCAGGAAACAGGAGAGAATAGCAGAGGCAGCTAACCATCTATGACAGCGGTGAGTACATAATCTTTCATTCGGAGTTCATGACCTGAGCTAATTGCTAAGGAACCGCTGGAGGCCTATCCGTGAACGGCACCAACCCCCCAGCCTGTGTCCTCAGGACCAGAGGCATTGTTCTCAAACAGGGAACACCGCTGTGGGTGTGGCAATGAATGTCTTTTGTACTACTCCAAACTGTTTACTTATGCAGTTTCGAACTGAGCCCAGAGTTTACATATTCCACCAGTCTATCTAGATTACTGGCCCTAGGCCTTGGGAGAGCTGAGAGGTCATTACAGGCAGGCCACCACACCCACTGTTTTACCTTGGGCTCTGGGGCTCTGAACTCCTGTTCTCCTCCTTCAACTGCAAGCACTTTATCCATTGAGTATTCTCTGCAGCCCTGACATAACCGTTAAGGGAAGACAAGAGGAGATAAAACATAGATAGAAATGAACATGTGTACGTCAAAATATAAATAAACAAGTCAACTAATTCCATAATTAGCAAAAGGAAGGAGTCATATTTCCTCACTTATTTGTGAAGCAGTTCAAACAATAGGTAGGAGATAGTTCCAGATATTGGAGAATCTATTCTCAGTAATGACAGAGTCATGGTTCAAAGTGTGACCCAAACCATGATTCAGCTTTGAATGGTTGGCCAAAGCCTGGTCCCTGGTTGACTCATGTTTCCCATGAGAATACATGGTTATTCTGTTCTTGTCAATGTCAATAACATGTTTATTTTCTGTAATGACAACCAGCCATCACTTTCTCAAAATCTTATATCAAGCTCCATCATTCTTTTCATTCAGTGTACAGAAGGATTCTAGTCATTGCCAGCAGGAGAGGATACAGGGTAATAACGTGAACAGTGTTTGTTTTTTTAACTGATAATACTTAACTCATTTTAGAGCAACGCTAACAGATGAGTAAGCATTTAACTCCTTATCTGCATTTTCTAATCTTACCAGGCATAAGAAATAACAGAGGGACTATAATTTTTCTATAATGAAACAGAAAAAGCAAAGACCAAAATGCTCATTTAGGCCTAAAATAAGAAAGGCCCTACTTCTTTAATGGGAGACACAACACACCAAATGTATTTGCAGGACCTAGCTTCAAGGATCTGAAAGAATTTGGAAACTGATAACATTAAACCAACCATTCCTGTTTAAAACCAGAATGGCAACTGGGCCTGGTGGCAGTGACTCGCCATCCGAGATTACTGTATGCTGAGGGAGAAATCGTGTAGACTCAACACCGGTTTGGGCAAGTCAGTGAAACCCTGTCTCTGAGTTTTGTTCTGTTTTTATTTTAAGCTAAGGCTGTAGTACAGTGGTATAGCACTTTTTACATAGGCAATGATCTACTCTCTGTCCTCAGTACTGTGGGAAAACAAGTCAATGGAGCCTTTCAACAATGAAGGGAAGAATTTGTTGGATTTTGATGACCAGTTGTACCTTAAAAATATGCCCTGAGACTGGGGTGCACTGTCATTGGTGACTTATGCTTTGATAAGGAAGAAAATATAATCAGAAACTTTGTACTTGCTATGCTCAAAAGCAAATATGGTGAGGTCCTGATTTCATTTTCTTTCTTTCTTTCTTTTTTTTTTTTTGTTTTGGTGATTGACTGCCATTTTCTTTTAGTTAGTCTGTGTGTGAGTATGTGACACACATATGTATGAGTGCAGGTTCCCATAGAGGCTGATGTGTCTGGTTTCATTTGAGCTGGATTTTTAACAATAATTGCCTTTAAGAGTCTGAGTCCCCTAATCTGTGATTTAAACTTGGGTCCTCTACAAGACAGCATAGACTCTTAATTCCTGAACCATCTTTACTGCCCTGGGAGTCTGGTTGTCTGGTCTTTGGCTTTGTGTGATCTGTAGTCAAGTTACTTAAATATGATTTGCAGTTTGGGGGTTGATAATGGGAATTAACTAAGACTTAATTCCCAGATACTCTGAAAATTTAGAGAGACAAAAAATATTAAAACTTTAAAACAATTTTTACAAGAATGTAATAAAATCCCAATAGTGTCCACTAATGCTCATAGTTATCTGGGCGTAAATTGCCACTTACATGCTGGCCTCTGTCTTCTGTGAGATAAGCAAGACAGAAGTCAATTTACTATGTCATAGAATATCACTTAAACTTATTCAGGCAAGAATGACAGAAGAATCTCTTACAGTAAGGTATGACCTGAAGTGCCTTAGCCATGGGCTGACAAAATGTGTCACAAAGGCAGAACCACAAGACACAAATTATCTGGTTCCTTCTCGTATTTGCACCAATGGGAAGTAATTGTGTTAAGTGGATATTGATAGCATTCAGGCACCTACACGGGCCTGCCCTAGGGACCTGGCAGGATACACACATGCACTTGCCAGTACTCAGGATTCTGACTACTTGGACTCTGTGCTCATGTGTTATGCTCCCCTTTAAGAGAGAAGCTTCCCCCCTCTCTTTCCCACCACTCCTCTGAAAAGGCAGGCAGGTCTCTGCATCCCCCCTTGATCTCTGCCCCGCTGTCCATTTCTCTCTCCCAATAAACCCTTCCACATTGAGCCCTGACACATAATGGCATCTGTCTGTCTGTCTGTCTGTCTGTCTCTCTCTGTCTCTCTCTCTCTCTCTCTCTGGTGCCACTTTTTAAATTATATCAGTTTGAGTTTTGGTTAGGGACTACAATACAAAGATGTTGTGGAAGGTCAGTCATCCTCAGGTGACATTTGGCTCACTCATTCATACAAGAGAGTGTAAACTTAATCTATAGACAACTCTTCTCATGGACAAGGCTGATATGCACTTATGAAGAAAAGAGGTATTTTTCAGACACTTCAGTTTGACCTGTCAGTAAGATAGATGACTCCGATTAAATTAATCTGGATTTTCCGTGGTACAAAACTTCAGTGGTGCAGATCTTCAGGGGTTTTCCATGGAAATGTATCTTCCCATAATCCTCTAATAATAAGAGTAGCCATTCCAGAGTCTTTTGTAGATAATATATTCCTGCAGATGCTGTGAAAGTGTGAGGATCCTATGTCATTCCTGAGCTGGGCTGAAGATATTGGGCTGCCCAGACACAGCAGGCACATCCCGAACACAAGGCTAACACCTGAAGCTCAGGGACCATCACAGAAGAGGGAGGGCACAGACTGTAAAACCACGAGGACCAGACTGTCTGCTGTTTGGTGCTGTGTTCTGGACAGGACTGAGATGTGGCTCCCATGAGCAGCCAACAATACGGTTGTCTACATCACACTTGCATAGCCTGCACCAGTCAACATGCCGACATGAATGGGGGAAACCGGCACAGCACCATCCGGAGGTAAAGAGCTTTGGACAGTACTGGCTGCTGAAGAAGGAAGACTCCCTGGTTTTGGTTCATTTTTGTTTTTTTGTTTTTTTCAGGAACCCCAATCTTTACTCCTCAGCCCCAAATGCATGCACTTAAGGGCAGTGTTGAGAGGGATATATGGAGCGTCAGAAGAGAGAGGAGAGTAGCTATGATTTACATATAGTGCTCTCATGTAAAATCCTCAAAAGACAAGAAAAAAAATGAGACTGGCTCACACACCTTCATACCCACGTCCTCTTGACAAGTTGTAGATGGCTCAGCTTGAACAAGTCAAGCGTGGACAACATTCTAGTGTACTGGGGAAAACCAGGCTGGAGAAACCCTGGATCCCTCCACGAGCCTGAAGTTCGGATTGGTACCTTTAACCTAGCTGGACACATGGGATTTGTTGTAAAAGAATTAATGCCTCCTTTCCCTACCCAACTGTATCTTTTACACTGCTTCTCGGGCCTACTGAGCAGAGGTAAGATCTCTAATGCACAGGAGCAGTACGTGCTGATTTCTGCTCTGGATGACATAAAAGCACCTCTGTGCTCTCAGAAACGCAGGTATGGGACTCCTGTGAGAAGCCCACTTTAGCTACCGTACTTCTCTTCTGCAACTACAAAATAATGTGCCCCACATCGAGCAGGGTTTTTAAATGAATTTCTAACATGATGGAAATGGAGCATGTGTGAATGATATTGAGTAGTTGGTATTGCTTACATCTCAGGAGCCAGGAATAGTTCAGTGTGAGCTTGATAAATTAGGGAAATTGGCAGGGAAATCCCGAAGAACACAAACAGGGCAAGGGCAAGATGTGACAGTCAGAAGCCAGAAACGAACAGCAGAGATTAAAGAGCGGCTGTCTACATCAACACAACCACATCAGGAAGTCCAGAGCTACGGATGAATTAGGACTGAAGACCAGTCAGCAAAATGAGGTTGTTATTTAAAGGCCTATGATGCTTATATATTAAGAGGAGTATGACATTTTGGGTCCAGCACGTCGTATTTCTTCTCTGCTGGAAATGCTGAAGACCTTATTAAGGAAGGTGCCTACTTTTATTCTGAACACTTTAAGTGCAATGTGGTGAAACTGGAGGGAGTCCAACACAGAGCAACAAAAATGATAAAAGAGTGGGAAAATAAAGGCTGAGCGGAAAGGTTAATATCTACGATTGTTTAGCCTGGAGAAGCAGGAAGGCTGAAGGGTGACTTACAGTTTGTTTGAATACATGCTTGGCTATTATAATGAGAATGCTGAGTAGCTGTTCCATGTGAACTTAATGAGAAAAAGGAAGCAAATTTATCCCGTGGGTTTGGATTAGTATGATATCAGGAAATATTGGGGGTGGGGTGGGGGTTTTACACAGAACTTATGAAGAGAATTGGCACAATTATTTTTCTTCGATGTGTAGAGAAGACTGCAATGCCATGGGCACTCACTTGACTTAGAGGCAGAGAAAAAGCCGAACGGAAACAGACAGGGTGAATTACCTAGCCACTGTTACTTAAGGGGTAGACATATTTCATAAGTTTCAGTGGCCATGTCTTGTAGAACTTCTATGATGGGGTGGAGAGGGATTTTTGTGGCCATTGACAAATTTTCTTGGATTTGTACATTTGATCCATTTTGTAGCTGTAATTCAAAACACAAAGGATAGTTAGAATTTTAGTCTATACCCTCTCATTGGCCCTGCTGAGGGAAGAAACTCAATTCCCATCATTACCAAGATAATGCTTTTTACTCTCAGGCCAATATGGTCTAGTACAATAGATCTTAAAATGTGATTTTTAGTTTTCAAGGTCATAACTTTTTATGTAAAAAACAAGATTATATCTCCTAATTTTTCTGTGCTTGTTTTAGTAACAAAAAAGAAAAAGTAATGGAGAATGAAAGACCTCATGGCCTAGCAACACAAAAGTCAGGATCCCAAGCCATAATAATGACCCTTGTATTTCTTATCGGTAGGGAGGGTGTTATTGGTACAATAATGAAATGCTTATTTCACTCTAAAACACCGATGCATTGGTACAAATTAATTTAATTAAATCAGTCCCTTTTTGTTGTGCTCTCTTTTTAGAATGTTGTATGACAAAATGTCACATCCTACTGTGTAATGTCATGTTGGCTGCCTTGTGAAGACAAACTCAAGAGACTGAGTTGTGGGCAGAACCCATGTCATTTTTCCTGGAATGTCATTTTTGTTTAAGAGAATGATTGGCAGACAAATCTTGTTGTTCACACTTGGATATTTGGCAGATGTTCTGTCAGATATGAATGTGGTAAACCTGTCACTCAAGGGAATAATACAGTGTACTTGGCAGTCAATACCACCAGGGCTTTCGTGGAAAATTTAGAATTAGGACAGATTCCCAACCATCACTTTTCTGTTGAGGTAGGTAGAAGTATTCTTGAATTCTTCTACTTTTAAAGTAAGAAAATCTGTCAGTATTTAGGAAATTGGTACTAGTCAATATATCAATATTTTACAACTCACCAATGTATACTTAAAAATGTATACATTGGATAAAAGATATATTCAAAATTTATCAAGCCAAATAATTTCCAATAGCATAAAGTATGAAAAATTCCCAATAAGGTTTTGGACTTCACATTAAAACTAAAATTTTAAAAACTAATATA
Source organism: Ondatra zibethicus (assembly GCA_004026605.1). NCBI lineage: Eukaryota > Metazoa > Chordata > Mammalia > Rodentia > Cricetidae > Ondatra > Ondatra zibethicus. Next base: position 51,718 of record PVIU01010629.1, on the reverse strand, counting down.
GCATTGCAACATAATATCAAAAGAACAGTATCGATATTAGTTATTAAAACACTCCTACACTTCCAGCTGCCTCTTTGCACTAGGCAAGGTTGACTGCCTATATATATATAAAATTTGCCATTTTATGTTTTTTGTTTTGTTGTTTTTTTAAATATTTATGTATTTATTATGTATACAATATTCTGTCTGTGTGTATGTCTGTAGGCCAGAAGAGGGCACCAGACCTAATTACAGATGGTTATGAGCCACCATGTGGTTGCTAGAAATTGAACTCAGGACCTTTGGAAGAGCAGGCAATGCTCTTAACCATTGAGCCATCTCTCCAGCCCCAACTGTATATATTTCAAAACAAGGGATTGCAAAAGAATAAACACAAAAATCAAATATTCCACCTTCTCAAAATCTTTTCTTGTTTTAGAAAATATTGGCGGGGGGAGGGGAGAGGGGGAAGGAGAAGGGAGAAGGGAAGGACTGGGGAGAGATTGGGGGAGTGGGAGGGCGGAGATGGAGGAAAGGTGGGTGTTGGAGAAGGGAGTAAAATATCTACATTATTGGAGTCATTTTAGGACTGGCAAGATACTTGGCTCTAGAGGAGATCCCAGGTGTCCACAGGGATGTCCCCAGCTAGGTCCTTGGGCAGCAGAGGAGAGGGTGCCGGAACTATCATTGTCCCATAGTCACACCGATGAATATCTTGATCACATCCATAGAAATTTCGTCCGATGGCTGGAGATAGAGACAGAGACCCACATTCACACCAGAGCAACGGAGTGAGCTCCCAAGGTCCAGTCGAAGAGCAGAAGAATCTTCATCCGGCGACGGACTGAGATAGAGACAGAGACCCACGTTGGAACACTGGACTGAGCTCCCAAGGCCCAGTTGAAGAGCAGAAGGAGGGAGAAGATGAACACAGAAGTCAGAACCGCAAGGGATTCGTCCACCCATTGAGATGGTGTGCCTGATCTAGTGGGAGCTCACCAAGGCCAGCTGGACTGGGACTGAACGAGCATGTGATCGAAACAGA
>PVIU01010629.1:0-45087 GCA_004026605.1 Ondatra zibethicus | reverse complement strand
TCCTGCCTCTGTCTCCCGAGTGCTGGGATTAAAGGCGTGCGCCACCACCGTCGGGCAGGCTTTGAATCCACCAAAGAGTTGATTGAATTTGAACCCCAATGACCCACTCACTACCTACTGAACACTGTTGAATTGGAGAGCAAGCCTTTAGAACATGAGCCTTTGAAAAGTAAGCTAGTAATTTAGGTAATAGCCAAAAGTCTGCAGGCTATCATGCTTTGGAACATGAGTTAGCATCATCTCTCAGCAAGCCCCATGGTACTGTAACCTAGATCCATCCTCAGAAGAGACTTACTGAACTTGCATTGCTCTGGGGATCAGAGAATCTTGCATATTCCTATGTCATGGACTCAGTGGGCAGTCTACTACACTGAATGACCTTGAAAATCAAATGGCCCACCAGAGTGCTTGAGTTGAATTCACTAGATGCTCCTTGTAGGTAAGGCATAGGGAGGATCAAGAGTGCTTTACTCAAGAGCTGGGAGATCCTGGGAGATCCGAGAACCTACCAGATAACACCAGGGCCATGTCCAGCTCTGTGTGAATTCAGGCAGGCAACATTGACAAAACGAACTAAACCCCACTGAAAAGCTCTTACTTTGCAAAGGAAACAACTATGAGAGTGAAGGACAATCTGAAATTGGGAAGAAGACATTTGCTAACTTTTCTTCTGACAGAGTTAACATCTAGAACTAGTCAGTTTGGATTCACACCTTCCTAGGCCTGGATGGAGGCGAGAGGGCCTTGGGCTTCCCACAGGGCAGGGTAACCTGCCCTCTCTTAGGACTGGAGGGGAAAAGGGGAGGGGGAGTGGGGAAGCGGGAGGGAAATGGGAGGAGAGGAGGAGGTGGAAATTTTGAATGGTACTATTTATAATTCAATAATAAAAAATTAAATGTGGAAAAAAAGAACTCAAAAATACTTAATAAACGAAACAACAGCAAAAACCCAAATGCAGTGGCTTGAAAGAAAACTGTCCTCCATAGGCCCATAGGCTCAAGTATTTGATCACTTGGTCCCTAGTTGATGGTGATTTTGGGGGAGGTTACAGAACCTTAAGGAGGTGCCATATGACAGGAAGGGCTACTCTGGGGATGGACTTGGAAGTTTTGTAGCATTGCCCTACTTCCTGTTCTCTCTGTTTCCTATGTGTGAAAAATATGAGCAGCCAGCTTCCTCCTATTGTCTCCATGCCTTTCTTACCATCATAGACTCTCACTACTGGGACCCTAACCTAATATAAATCAAAACCTTTCTCCCTTAAGTTGACTTAGCTCAGAGTATTTTGCCACAGCAGCAGAGAAAGAACTATTACACCAGTGAGGAAGGAGGAAAGAACCTCTTACCCTGGGAGGACTGCGAACAGTAGTCTAAAGTCCTAGGGAAGACAAGATGGAATGGATCGGTCAAGGTTCTCTAGAGGAACAGACCGCACAGAGTGAATCTGTCATATATATGCACATACATATATACACACATACATATGATGCATATCATACATATTTATTAGAATGTTTACAGGCTGTGGTCTAGCTAGTCCAACAAACAATGGCTGTCTATCAACAGAAGTTCCAAGAATCCAGTAGTTGTCCAGTCCGTGGAGCTGGATGTCTCAGCTGGTCTCTGGTGTATTCCAGAATCCAGAAGAATTAGGCTCTAAAGCCAGTGAATGAATAAACTGGCCAGCAAGAGCAAGCAGGCAAAGAGAGAGAAAGTTTCCTTTTCCTTCTTCCATGTCCTTTAATCAGGATGCCACCAGAAAGTGTAGCCTGGATTGAAGATGTGTCTTTCCACTGTAAAAGGTCTGGATTAAAGTGGGTCTTCCCACTTCAAATGATTTAATTGAGAAAGCAACCCCTCAGAGGTGTACCCAACTGCTTGGGTTTTAGATAATTCCAGCTACAGTCACAGTGACAAGCAAGAACAGTCATCGCCTGGAAATTCTTAAACAAAACCAAACCAAAAATTTAGGTGCCACATTATCCAACTATTCTATTCCCGAGTGTATATCCAGAAGAACTGAAGTCAACCCACAAAACAAATGCCTGCACACTTTTGTTTATTGAGAAAGTATTTATAATAGCAAAGATATCGAATCAATTTAGATGCTCATAAATACATGAGTGGGTAGAGAAAATGTGGTATATATACACAATTGAATATTATTGAGCCACGAGAAAAATAAAATCTTGTCATTTACAGTAAAATAACTGCAATTAGGCAATTATGTTAAATGAAATAAGCTAGACACAGAAATCAGAGTACCACATGTTTGTTCTCTCATGTGGAAATCAAAACGATCAACGTCCAAAGTAGAATAATTTTTACTAGGGGTAAGGAATGATATGAAGACATTGTGAAGGTAAACAGACAGATGGTTATATGAGACCAATGTTCAGTACATGGAAACATCATATTGTCTCATTAGCATCCACATAATTTGTATGCATTAATAAAAGCTAAAAATATAGTAAAAACAAATAAACAAATCCAAATAAACCTTGGATAACAGGTACCTGAAATTGAAGCAAAAGCCAGTTTTTTGAAGATTGAAAGATGCTAAATGGAGATTAGTTTATTTCTGAGATAGCTAATAGTCATTTTTCAGCTTCATACAGCCAGTAAATAGCTAAGTGGGAATCAATACCAAAGTCCACTTGATTTGGCTCTCAAACCTCCCCTCAAGTACTGAAGCACAGCACTTGGATAACCTAAGACACCGTGTGTGTGTGTGTGTGTGTGTGTGTGTGTGTGTGTGTGTGTGTAGGTCTGAAGACAACTTGTGGGACTTATTTCTATCTGTCTAATACTGGGGTCTCAGAGATCAAACTAATGTCATCAGACTTGGCAATAGGAGCCTTTGCCCACTGGGCCATTTTGCTATCACTTGTCCAAAACTTCCTGCCCTTATCAATTTAACTAGTTTTTCCTTCTAATAAACACATTGCTCAATTGTACATGCTTCTGCCTCTTCATCTGTGTGATTCCTTTAAGACTGTCCTTATTATTGTGTTTTTATAATTTATAATTTTATCTTTAGTCAGATATCCTGGATATTGGCAGTATATCTTTGGCAGGAAATTGGGTCTCCCCACCCCACACACAATCCCCTTTCTCCCATCTGTAAATTCAGGCAAGTGGCTGGTAATCTCAGGCTTTAGAAAGAGAAGGGCACAGGAGTAACAAAAGAGACGTCTTGATGGGGGCATTTTGGGGTTAGGGAGAAGCATGGTGCCAGGGAAATTCCCAGAAACCCACAAAAATGACCCCAACTAAGACTCCTAGCAATGGCATCAGAGATTCTCTATCCAGTAACTGATGGAAGCAGAGGCAGAGATCCACAGAAAAGCACTTTGCTGAGCGTCTTGATGGAGAAAGGGAGGAGGGATTGTACTAACCAGGGTGGTCATGATGGGGGAACCCACAGAGACAGCTACCCTGAACACACAAAGCTCATGGATGCTGAACCAACAGTCAGAGATCCTGAATGGGACTGTCCTAGGCTCTCTGCATGTGTGTGACCATCCTGTATCTTGGTCTCTTAGTAAGGCTTCTAATAGTGAGAGCAGGACTCCCCCTACTATTGGCTTCTGGTAACTTGCTGGATTACCTGGCCCTGGCAGGGGAGGAGCTTGGTCCTGTCTCAACTTAATGGCGATGCTTTGTGCAAGCCCATAGGAGCCCTGTTCCTTTCTGAATGGAGATGGAGGAGGGATGGATGGCGAGGGAGGTAGATGGGAAAGCAGAGGGCACAGGAGGAGAGGGGGGAGGGAAATTTCTTGGTATGTAAAGTAAACTTAAAAATGTTATTTGAATAAAAGAAAAAAGAGAAGAGCACAGGCTTCTTTATGATGGGATAAGCGTGAGAAAATCTAAGAATAAAAGGTAAATTAGGAAACACTGAAGGATTTTAAAATCCGAGAGTCCATAGGTGAAAAGAAAAATTGAAAGAGAAGCAGTTAGGAAAATATTGTATTAATCTGTTTCAGTCATTTTTGGAGAATAATTTCAGAAAGAACACAAATGTGGGAGAAGTTGTACAAATGGAAGCGGCAGGAAGGGTCAACTGCTGGCCAGGAGGAACAGAGATAGAAAGCAGGTGCACTGTGGATTCTGAATCTTGAGTTTGCAGAAGAAAGGCTGACCTAAAGGGAAGCCGGCATCAGAGGGGGCTGCTTTTGATGGGGACACAGAGCAGACTAACACACTACAGTGTTGCTTTACACCGAACAGAGAGGAACCAGCTAAACAGCTCATCAGAGAAAGCAGGAGATTGACAGAGTAGGTGGCAGGGAGGCAGAAGCAATTGATGCAGTCATTTTTTTTCAAGAAAGGTCAAGGACAAAACAAGGCACAAAGAGTGCCCAGAGTGACCAGGTAAGGAGGGTACAGAAGGCAAAGTTACAGGATAAAATGTCTGAAGACTCAAGCAAGGCTTAGCCAGAGACAGAGAGACAGAGAGGACCAGATAAGAAAGCTGAGATTTTAGATAGGAGAATCAAGCTAGGTTTAACTTTCTTTAGGGCCTGGAAGAAAGTGCCCCATTAGGATCAAAGTGTGAAGGAATGTTGCACGTGACATTGAAGAGAAGACCAAAGACTGCAAAACACCCACAAGAACAAGTTCTGTCAGGCTGCGGAGTGCCCAGAACTGAGTGGAACCAGGCCACATGTCTGTGTGACTTTCTCCTGCAGTGTCTGGAAGTCTGGGACTGGGAGGCAAGAAGGCAGATGACTGTACTTACCCATTCTTGGGAATTAGAATGGCAGCTCTTGGGCAAGAGAGTGTGACAATCTAATAAAATGACTGACCCTAACGTCAAGGCTGCTTAGGCAAGCAAATGAAGCCCGAAGAGGGACTGAAGATCTGCGACAGTGGTGTGCTATCAAGGGATGGGAAGTAATAATGAGACTGAGAACCAGATTTCATTAGCAGTGGAGATATGCGAGACTTCTAATGACAAGCATTTGTGTGCGGAGTCTGTTGCAGTCTGTATTGAAACTGGATGGGAAGAGAAAAGTCACAATGTGATAATACTAGAATTAAAGATTTGGGGTACGGTTGACGTCATCCAAGGCCTATTGTGGCTTGCTTATTTTTTTAAACAAGATTTTGCAGAAGCAAATAAATGGGCTGAAAATGGGGTAAGCCTCACAATTGCCCTTTGTGCCATTTCTTTTTAGAATTTGTACATGAGTTAAATTAATTATAAGACTATTTTTATAAATAAATTTTCATATACTAATACTTTCTGCCAGGCAGTGGTGGTGGATGGCTTTAGTCCCAGCACTTGGGACACAAAGGCAGGTGGATCATTGTGAGTTTGAGACCAGCCTCTCCTAAAGTGCTAGTTCTAGGACAGCTAAGGCTACACAATAAAACCTTATCTCAAAAAAAAAACCCAACAAAACAAAACAAACAAACCAAATTAAGAATTCCCTTAGTCCTTACAGTGAACCACATGCCGCTTCTGCTATAAAGATGCTTCTTGCACAGATGGAGCAGTTTAGCAATTTACCTGTGTTCGTTTCTTTACTCATTGCTGTGATGAAGTGATGAAACACTGGACAGAAATGACTTGTGGAGGAAAAGGCTTGTTTCAAGGTGCAGCCCATCACGGGGCCAGGATGCAGCCAGTCACTGAGCATCCTTTGTTAGAGACCAAAAGCAGTGAGAGCTGGCTTTGTGTTTTCAGCTCTTTCCTGCACTATCTGTTGAAGATATTTTTTCCCTTTGTTGAACTTTATTTTTAAGTTTTTAAATTTTATGCATCAATAGAAATGAAGGAGTCAAATAAATATGAGTTAATTCCTAGAGAGACATGTCCCAGCAATCGATGTTGTAAAATTGCCTCATCTCATTAGCTAAAGCATTTATTACCGTAAGGGTAACTATGTATGTCCAGCCTGCATGTACCTGCTGTGTGCACACTGGGGTAACCATGAATGTGACCCAACACAGAATTATAATCTAACTTTAAACACTATGAGATTATTTTTTTAAAGTAGGGTGACTTGATTGCATGGCTCACCAGTGTGAACTTTGTAGAAGAAAATGTCCTGCTGTAAGGTCAGGAGGTTGGACACGCCTGCTAGAGGGACCACCATGAATGAAGTATGGTGGAAGGCTAAAGGAAATAGAAGTAAAAGAAACAGTCACGTGTAGTGCTACATGTGTGATGAGCAGATTTTATTTGCTGGTTCATTCAATGTTTTGGCAAGTTTAGAACTTCTATTGACTTGAAAAAAAACTTGCTTTTACACCCAAGAAAGAATAGCAATTACATTCTTTAATGAAGTTCTGATTTTTTTGTATTATTATTATTATTATTTATTTGTTTGTGTGTCTGTGTTTATGTGTGTGTGCTTTCCTGGGTTGCCTGTGAACACCTAGAATGGGTAGGTTCCCCTTTTGAATTACAATAAGTAACTGCTTACCACAACAAAGTGTTGATTTTCTGGGCCTGTTAATCTTTGAGTTCTTTATATAAAATTTCAATAATATTTCATTCAGATTGTCCTCACTCAACCATTGTGACAGGATGGGTGAATGGCTCCTTAGGAGTCAAGGTGAAAGGACGGTAGATCTTGTAAGTTTGGCCCATTTAAGACACTTTCCTGTACAAATCAGCCCAAACACCCATGATTTAAATTGATTTCCTGGTATGATATCAGTCCTTGAGGACTAAAGAAAAATTTATTCTCAACTCATTTGCCTCATTTGCAAAATTGTGGCTTTGTGTTAGATTCCATCCAAACCTCTTCTTAGCTCTAAAATGGTTGTTGGTCTAGAAAATACCTAGTTTGTAAAAGCTGATTGCAACAACATTCAATTTTATAGTCTGCTCCCTCTTTTTAATAGAAAATTATATGAGTTAAAATTTAGGTTTTGGCCACATGATAATTTCAGTCAACCATCAAATTATTTTTGATTATTTAATCATGGTATGATGAATATCAAACCACCAAACATTTGAAGCTGCTTTTCTTCTGGATGTTTTGAGAACCTATACTTAGTTTTAGAACCAATACCAATAACTAGAATATGAGATAAAATGAGGGAGGTTATCGTATGTATCGAGGTAGAGCTGTCAAGAAAATGCCCATTTGACTTTAAAGAATGTAGCCCTGAATAATATTGGAGAAAATAAACTACAGCATAGGTATATGTTAATTTCATAGTAATAATGAAATCTGCTTCTTATATGAACATTTCAGCTTTGGTGTAGGCATTTACCTGCTTTGTAGTATATGTGAGAAGCTGGATATTTGGCATTGTCAAAGGGGAGTTGTCTCTCTAAAACCAATCTCAATGTTTAGAATATAGAGTAGTCTCTTACAACGAGCGATTAGAAATAGAAAAGGTAACATTCTATAAGATTATTAATAAGTTCTGTGCTGAGGAAATCTATTTAAAAGTTGTGTTAGTTAATTTTCTTGTTGCTATGACAAGGTACCAGACAAGAAGCCACTTAAGGGAGGGAGGCTTTATCTAGGCTGTAAGTAGATGCACAATCCATCTATGTAGGAAGACATAGCAGCGGGAGCTGGAGGTCACTGGTCACATTACATCCCTAGTGAGGAAGCAGAGAGGCAGAAAAGCTAGCCCCTCGCCTACATTCTCCATTTTACATTGTTCAGGGCATTATAAATGGTAGGTGGCCCAGGGAAAGGTGCCATCCACATTCAGGGTCTTCCCACCTCAAAGAAGTCAATCTATGAACCTGCTCATGAACATAACTAGAGGTTTGTCCCCAAGGCAAATTCTAGGTCCTGTCAAGTTGACAGTCAATGTAAAAAATTACAACAATGTAAGGGGAAATTGAACTTGATGATATATTACATTGAAAGGAAATGAGATTAATATCATTATTTAAGTAAGTATCCTGAATAGTTTTGTGTCAACTGGACACTAGCTAGGGTCATCAGATAGGAGGGAACTGCAGTGGAGAAACTACTTCCATAGATTGGACTGTAGGCAAGCTTGTGGGGGCATTTTCTTAATTAGCGATCCATGGGTGAGGTCCCAGCCCATTGTGTGTGGGGCCACCCCTGGGTTGGTGATTCTGGGTTCTGTAAGAAAGCGGACTGAGTAAGTTCTGAGGAACAAGCTATTAATCAGCACCTCTCTCCAGTCTCTGCATCAACTCCTGCCTCCAGGTTCCCGCCGTGCTTGAGTTTCTGCCCTCACTGCTCTTAATGGTGAACTCTTATATGGAACCATGAGTGAAATAAACCCTCTCCTCCCTAAGTTGCTTTTGGTCATGGTGTTTCATCACAACATAGTAACTCTAAGATAGTACGGGTGTTGATTCTAAATGAGCATTACTAATGACAGCAGGGCATTATGAATTCTTACATGCTAAGAATTCATCCAAAGGAGAATTTCAAAACTCACCTTTAAAAAGTTTTGTATTGCTGATTGGTTTATGTTACTGTTTTTGTAATGAAATGTTTTAAAATATAAAGATTTCCCCATATTCTCACTCCTCCCACTCTTCAACTGGACTTTGGGAGCTCAGTCCAGTGAGTCCAGGGTCTCTGTCTCTGTTTTCATCAGTTGCTGGATGAAGGTTCTTTGGTGACATTTAAGATATCCATCAGTCTGACTATAAAGCAATGCCAATTCAGGCACCCTCTCCTCTATTGCTTAGGGTCTTAACTGGGTCATCTTTTTGGATTCCTGGGAATTTCTCTAGATCCAGGTTTCTTGCTAGCCTCAAAATGGCTCCCTAAATCAATATATCTCTTTCCTTGCTCTCATCTCTGTCCCTTCCTCCATCTCAACTATTCCATTCCCTCAAGTTCTCCTTCCCTGTCCCCTTCTCCTCTCCTCTTCCCCTTCCACTCTTCCTTCTCCCCCATCCCCATGCTCCCAATATCGTCAAGTGATCTTGTATATTTTGACTTTCCAGGTGGATCTATATATGCTTTTCTTAGGGTTCAACTTGTTACTTAGTTTCTCTAGGCTCATGAAGTATAAGCTCAATATCCTTTGTTTATAGCTAGTATCCACTTATGAATGAGCACATTCCATATTCATCTTTTTGGGTCTGGGTTACCTCACTTAGGATGGTATTTTCTAGATCCATTCATTTGCATGCTTATTTCAAGATGTCAAGACTATGATGGGTACACCCACTGAAACAGTCTACCTGAGGTAATGGGAGCTCACCAACTCCAGCCAGAGAGGGAAAGAGCAAGCATCGGACCAAACTAGTCCCTCTGAATGTGGTTGACAGTTGCATGGCTGGGGCAGTCTGAGGGACAGGGATAAATCCTGGCAGTGGCACCAGGATTTATCCCTACCTCTTGTATTGGCTTTTGGGGAACCTATTCTCTTTGTATGGATGCGTTGCTCAGCCTAGATATAGTAGGGAGGGCCTTGAACCCTCCCCAAAGCAATGTGCCTTATCCTTTCTGAGGAGTGGATGGGGGGGTGGGGTAGGAGTAAGTGGAGGGAATGGGAGGAGGGGAAGGAGTGGGAACTTGGATTCATATGTATAATGAAAAAAGATAGTTTGTTTTCTTTTTTCAAAAAATAAAAAATATAAAGCTTTTGGTATATTCTGATTTGTTTATTCTCTTTATAGTGTTAAGAATTACTTTGGGTTCAAATGCTCAAATGACATTTTGTTTTTTTACAATCGCTATTAAATTAAAATTTCAAAATGATTTTGCTATAATATAAAACTTGTGATATGTTTATATAATTGTGATAAGTTGTTTCTAGATTTATACACATGTGCTAGACATTACTACTCAGTAGTGTACTATATGAGTATAGAAGAGAAAGCTTCTGCCTGAAGCAGCAGCTCATCTCTAATGGTCAAAACATCCATTTTATCTTTTTACTTTATTAAGAGGAAATGCTTCAAAGAGGCATCAAACAAGGATGGACCCTACATATTCAGCCATCAGTGATGTCTACTGAACTATACATAAGATATTCAATAGCTCTTACCAGTAATATCTCGGTTCTGTATGATTACTCAACACCTCCCTCATCACACAGTATTAGATGCCATATCTACATTCAACACAGAAACAATATGAAAAGCTCCCCAAATTTGAAAAGTTTCTGCAAATTTGACTTATCTCAATTTCACATTCTTTTGTGCTCGGTTTGTGGTGCCTGGTTTCTGTGTGAAGTGGTGTCCAAGTTTTCAAATAAAAGCATTTAAGAAACAAAATATTTACACCATTCTAACTGGTGTTTCCTGTACAGCTAGATACAATACAGATGCTAAGTCACTGGTCTGAAGGAGCTTCCACAAATCTATAATAAAATAATTAAATTAGTGAGTTGTGTTTAGATCAGAGGCCCTGGGTTGCCAACTCCTAAGAACTCGGGGAATTCAGAACCACAGAAGGATCATTTGGACTCCATTTGGCAGAGACGTCAGAAACTTGCTGCTCTTGGGAACGTCCTTTTCCAATAACATTTATAGCTCTAGATGGAAGCGAAAAGCACCATATGTTAAGAGTTTCCTGCAAAGCTTCCTGGTAAGAGAGGAAATAAATTCAACTTGTCACATCTGCTCGTGGGCCAGTCAAGTAGGATTTTATCACAGCCTTAAGTGGTTTACAAAACTGTCCTGTTATCGACTGAAGGGGCTTTACATTTCAGGGTTTTTTTTTTTTTTAATACTGATGTTCGTAATCTAAATCATTAAACTATTTTTCTTCTTTGCAGTTTAGCAGCATGAATCATCATTTGCTTCCAAGCAAGGAGAATTATTCAAAGCAATTCAGCTACGAATCGTATCCCCATAGCCCAGTCTCCCCAGCTCTCCATGGCTTAATAGCCAGAGTGCCTTGAGGTCTCCGTTCTACCTCAACTTTGACTCAAGGGTCCTTGTATTTTGCATAATTTAAGATGTGAACTGTATTTAATCAGACTAAATTGATTACCTACTATTCCAAAAGTCCCAGCTGATTTCATCCATGGCAAAGACCCATAGGGTCAGTAAAGATTGATTTTGGTCAGAGGTACAGGTACCTCTCTAACAAAGGTATTAAAACCTGCGTTGTGAGCCACACATTTGTGATTCCTCTCTTTGAGCAATTACACGCAGGTAGAGTTACTATGGGCATTTATTTTTACTTATCTCTCTTAAGCAGAACGTTCAGTCTGCAGATGAACTGGAAATAGAGTGTAGCATGTGAACCCTACTTTCTCTTGAGGAAGCAGAAGGTAAACAGATGTTCTGAGCCATAAATAAGTTCTCAGCTCACCAATGCACAGCTTCACATCCTCGTCTTTTTGTAATGGAGCAAATTCATTAATATGTTCCCTATCATTTCAGAAATTAAGGGCATTTTCATTCGAAGTGAAAATGGCTGCCTTCAGATATGGATAATTTCATTCATTATAGAAAGAAAGGAGGTAGCAGAATCTTAGAGTGTCACACAATGGTACTGACCTCAGCACTCATCTGTGTTTAAATTTACACACTATTCCTACAGGTAAAATATGAAATATAAAAATATATAACTTTTTCAATTATTCAGAGTAAAGGAAAATTGCACAGACAATAAGCAAGAAAGATTTCGTACTTTTGCCTATAAATTTATAAATGAGGCCATAGAACATCCTGAGTTTCCTAGAAACCAAAACAATATTTAGTGATTCAGGGTTTTTTCAATTCTAGTTGGATTTATTGGTTATGCAGCTGTAGGGATAGAAACTTCACAAATGTGAATGATGAAGTCAACCCCATCTCAGTACCCTCTGTACTAGCTCCTTTTCTCTTTGCAATGAAAAATTACCAAAAAGGGGGGGGGAAGCAACTTAAGACAGGGCAGACTTGTTTGGGTTCAGTTTCAAAGGTAGAGAAGGCAAGACAGGGGAATCTCGAGGCATGGTTTGCTCACATCTTGAAGGATCAGGAAACAAAAAGCTGATTCATAATCAGAAATAGACATGACCTTCAAGAACAGTCCACAATGGCCTACAATTGTCAGGTAGACACCAAGTCCCTAAGGTACTACAGCCTCCCCAGACAGTTTTGCAATGTTTCAGAAGTACAAGTACTCCAGTCTGTGGGAAACCCTTCATACTCAAAGCAAAATAACATCCCTATTGCTTCTCCCCTCTCAAGTGTGAAGACATTAATATATTTCACTGAGAAATGTCGTGAACTCAGTATAACATGTAAACTGAGCAGGATACAACTTAATAAACTATTATACTGTTGTTGCACAATTCTGAGGTCATAGCAATTCTATAGAAATAGAAAGCAGAAGGTGCTGGCTTCATAATTACAACAATTTTTCGTAACAAAATATGTGCTGGTCATTTTCCTCCACAGAGGTGGAAATTTCCACTATCAATCATTGTCACCAACAGTCCTTGTGAAGGAGGCTCTCACACTGGTAGTCACATAGTCATGGTGCCTACTGTCGTTATGGACAGAGCCTTCCACATCTGTCCATCCTTTAGTATTTAATAGGAGAATATATAGAGCATTTTCTGCTCTGTTTTCCAGCTCAGTTTGGCATTTCTGGCTATCTGAACACTATGTATTCAGATAAAATCTCATGGCCTTGAACTACATCCGTGAAGAAAAATTGGGTTCTAATGACACAATAAAGTTTAACAGAGTTAGAAAAGTTTGAGTTATGAATGAAACTCAATTACCATCCTTCCTTTGTTTGTTAGATTTTTTTTTGTTTTTGAGACACAGTCTCTCTGTGTAGTCCAGGTTATCCTGGAACTCACTCTGTAGTCCAGGCTGGCCTCAAACTCAGAGATCCACCTGCCTCTGCCTCCTGAGTTCTGAAATTAAAGGGTGTGCTACCACTGTGCAGCCTAACATCATTTTTATAAAAGAGTTTGAGCAAAGCCTCAAGTTCCTTTTAAGGCCACTATGTACCGCCACATAATGCAAACCTTGAGGTTGGGAATGTGGTTCAGAAGTAGATGCCCTCATGGCCTAGCTCTCATGAGGCTCTGTGGTTAATCTTCAGCATTGAAACCGGAAATGTAGAAGAAGGAGGGAAAGCCAAGAGAAAGAAAGAACGCAAAGCTTCCATTTGCCCATGGGTGGTATTACATGGAAAGTCTTACAGACTGTGAAACTGTCCAGGTACTATAAGGCAGTGAAACATATTCAAAATTGCTTTCTTCTTTGGAAAAATGAAACCTCTCGTTATCCACAATTGCGTCAGAGTATGAAGGAACTTGTTACTTGGCTTTAGAAGTACATTTATGAACCCTCCAGTTTTTCTACCCCTTCCTCAACTCTGAAATTGGCAGCTATGTATGTTACTTTCGATGTCTCAATGAGTCAACCTGGATGCTACAAGCAATAAGCACTCTGGACTGGAAGACATGTTAAAATACACGTGGAAAGTCATTGAGCTCAGAGAAATAATAGCTCATGCATTTTGTTTACATACATGTGCTAACAGGTTTATAACATGCCAGGTAGTGTTCTGTTTGTAAGTGGTAGTTTATTTAGTCCTAAATAAAAAGACAATGATCTTTGTAAGGGTGGATATCTCTTACGTGGTCATTTGGATCAAAATCACCCAATTTCTGTCCCAAAGTGCCTCTTTTATCCAGTCTGGTAATGCATGCTTTTACAAGCTGCCTGCAACTCAAACAATGCTCTTTTGGGGCTGGAGAGTGAAGCTTAGAAACGCAATGGCAGCCTGTGGTCCCCTCTCCCTTCTGCCCTTCTTTTTGCGATGTTCAGTTCACATCACAGTCGTTAAGAAGGAGACCTGCCTGACTTTGGCCTGGTCCTGTCACACCTCCCCTTCTGCTATGAAAGATTCCTGGAGAGATTGCCTGAGGGACTGGTAGAATGGATATATTTTTTTCTCCTAATTTTCAAAGCTGAGCTAAACAATAGCAGTGTTTCCAACTCTATCACCTTTCCAGCAGAGCCGCCAGGAGTTGAAGACTCACATGTTTGCTGTCTGCGTTTATGATATTTTTTTTCTTTTCCTTTGAACTACCTGGAATGCTAGACCCATTAAGAAATAATGTGTTCATTCAAGAAACACAATCAAAATAATTGAACATCTTCCCCAGGTCTGAGTGTGTTAATTTTTTTTCTCCTCTGCAGAAATGCATTTGGAGATCACATCCATTGTGCTAAAGATGAAAAAGGAGTGATTTTGAGACTGTCACTAAATAAGAGTTGCAGAGATATAAAGGTTGTTGAAAGAGCTTGAGAGCAAGCAGAGATTTGCATCACTGCTTATTGCCTGTCACATATCTGACTCCTTTCCCCCACACTACAATGAAAATGCCTGCAGTCCAAACTCCATTCTAAGGGGTTATCATTGTTCCAAAATTCCTTCTTTCAAGAAAACAGGAAGCGTGGTGATTAGAAGAAAGGCTTCAAAACTCCCAATTGATAACAGGGAAAATGGGCAGAAGGTTTAAAAACACTACGGCAAACTGATTTTCATCCACCATCAATTAAATGCTTATAAGGCCGCAGGAGTCAGCTATGGAAAATACAAAAGCGAGCAAAGGCAACGTATCGGCACCTGACACGCACCTAACCACTGGATTTGATGGCCTCGCGGGAATCTTTTTCTCTCTGACTAATTTTGCGACAGCATTTCATGCTAATGACAATCACTTCTGAGATGCAGTGGAGTTGGAAGCAGGTTAGAAATTGTGCAATCATAGGCTGCGGGCCGAATGCATATACGTTTGTGAACTCATCAGAGAGGCTCTTAGAGACAGTCAGAATAAACTAAGTGACCTCTCATTGTAAGAGCGAGTTAAGAGCAGACTCCTACCCAGTCCATGTCTTTCTGGTCATTGTGGATTTGCGGACAGTGCAGAACCAGGCACCCAGAGGCACTAACCTTGCAGTAAATAAATATATATTGGAATCAGGTTATGCTACTACACTTTCATTCTATCCTTGTAGACCCTCCCATAACCATAATGCCTAACCAAGTTCCAAGAAGCTGAGGAGTCACACCCAGGAGTCGACTCTACAGGATTCACTTCTCAGTTTATTGTGTTATATCCTTTTTCTTTAGCTCAATAAAAATTCTTATTCTGTGCATAGCCTAAACTGGCCATCCCTTGTGATTAGATGGGTGACTACCCGGGTTGTCATCAGAGAGGCTTCATAGAGTGACTGATGGAGGCAGATCCAGAGACCCATAGCCAGACACTGGGTTGAGTTTGGAGAGTCTTGGCTCAGGAGAGGATAGGGATTGTAGGACCCAGGGGGTCAAGACATTGGAAGAAAACCTATAGAAATAGCTAGCTTGGCTCATGGGAACTCACAGAGTCTGAACCAACCAGGGAACCTGCATGGGCCCAACCTCTGTATATAGGTGATGGCTGTGTAGCTTGATCTAGTTATGGGACTCCTGGCAATGGGATCAGGGCCTGTCCCTGGTGCTTTGGATAGCACTTGGGAACCAATCCTCATGCTGAAATGCCTTGCTCAGCCTGAATACAGAAAGAGATGCTTGGTTTTATAGCAACTTAATATACCATGCTTTACTGATGCCCATAGGAGGCTTGCCCCTTTCTGAGAGAATATGGAGGAGGGGTGCACTCATCAGTGTGGAGGGGAAAAGGGAGTGTGTGGAGAGGGGAAAGGAGAGGATATGGTCAGGATGTAAAATAAATGAATAGATGATAGATAGATAGATAGATAAAATTAAAAAATAAAAACAAAACCAAAACTCTCATCCTAACCAGGAAATGATAGTGCATGTCTTTAATTTCAGCACTCCAGAGGCAATTCAGAAATCTGAGTTTGAGGTCAGCCTGGTCTACAGAAAGAATTCTAGGACAGCCAAGGCTATAAAGAGAAACACTGTCTCAAAAATCACAGTCAAGCTAAAGGAAAACAACAAAAATTTTTATCCTTTTTAAAAGCATTATGATGTAGTCTATTTTAATTATTTGGTTTTGAAACCCAGTCTTACTTTACTAGCCATATAGCTCTAAAGTTTCTCTCTCTCTCTCTCCCTCTCTCTCTCTCTCTCTCTGTCTCTCTCCCCTAATCCTCTGTTTTCAACCACTAAGTATAATATTTTATGTGTTATCCACAATCTGCCACCTATGTGTCATCTATAACTCTCATTAAGCTGTGAAGTTTAAGTAATAAAATGGAAGTTTGGTTTGTAGTAAATACCAAACAAATGCTATTTAGCCTTAATTCAGTGTTTTCTAAGTTTCTGATTTTTCTAGTTTTGGTAAGAGATAAGGCGACTGTTAAGGTGTGTTTCATATACATATTTTCAAAGAAGGAAGTTATACTCTTGATAATTGGGTTTTCTGGTATTTGGGTATGCTATAGCAAGGAGTAGCTAGGGAGATACTGCCTTCAGCCTTGTCTGTCCTTTGAAGATTCCTGATGCCTTCAGGAAATTATTGTTTACCTGATGTGCTTAGACCAATCTGAGTGGTGATGACTCACTGTACAACATCATTGTTAAAAATCAAATAAATAAAACCTTCTATGTGTATAATTTATTAGTGTCTCTGAGTAGATGGAGTGTCTTAGTTGGGTTTTAATTTCTGTGAAGAGACACCAGAACTCTTATAAAGAAAAATATTTAATTAAGGGGACTTGCATACATTCAAGAGGTTCCAGTTCATTACTATTATGGCGGGGAGCATGGTGGCATGCAGGCAGGCATGGTGCTGGAGGAGCTGAGAGTCCTGTTCTTGCAGGTAACAGGAAGTTGACTAAAAGTCACATTGAGGGAGGCTTGAGCCAAAGAGACCCCAAAACCTGCCCCCACAAACAAGGACACACCTCCTAATAGAGCCACTTCCTTTTGGGACCATTTTCTTTCAAACCACTACATTCCACTCCCTGGTCCCCAAAGGTTTATATCCATATCATGTTGCAAAAATGCATTCAGTCCAACTTCAAAAATCCCCATAGCCTATAATAGTCTCAAACTTATTTCAAAGTTCAAAGTCTCTTCTGAGATACATGGCAATCTCTTAGCTATAATCACTTGTAAAACTCAAAATCAAAATTCATATCACATACTTCCAACATATAATGGCACATAATATACATTATTATTTGAAAACACAGGGCAGGGAGTATAGCAAGGAAATACTAGACCAAAAACCACCTGGATAAACCTAAAAATTGCATCTCCATGTCTGATATCAAAATGCTCTTCAGATCTCCAACTCCTTTCATCTTTGTTGACTGCAACACACTTCTTTCTGTGGGGCTGGTTCCACTCCCTGTTAGCAGCTGTCCTGGGCAGGTATCCCATGGCCATGGCATCTCTTACATTTTGGGTTCTCTAAGGCAATAAAGGATTTTACTGTCATAGACTCACACAATGACTTCTCTGGGTCTCAATTCAGGGGCACCCTGACAAACATCTGGCCTCAGTGGTTTTGTTTAGGTATGGAGGCAAATTCCATACCCTGTTTCTTCTATCCTTAATTATATACCCAGAACCATGTAGCCAAAGCTGCTAATTTCTGCTGCTTGTTGGAGCTGAAACATGGCCCCTTGTTCAATTACATCTTCACTCTCTGTCTTTGACTGCCTAGACTTGGCTGTTCTGAAACTTGCTCTGTAGACCAGACTGGAATCAAATTCAGAGATTCATCAGCCTCTGCCTTCAGAACACCATACCCAGCTTTGAGCTTTACTTCAGTTCCTTTTCACAAGTTGGAAACAGCTTGGTGGGATCTTGTCCTGAAGTCATCACTCCTTTTACTCCATTTCTTAATCCATTTATCTCCTTGAACAGAGGGATTTAGCTCCATTTCACTTCCTAGTGCCCTTTTCCCCATCAAATATTATTCTTGCTCAGTTTTCTTCTTTGAATTATGTATTTTCATTTGAGTTACCACTGATATACACACAACAGAGTCTATACTGGGCTGTTTTGAGAATTATTCTGCCAATGGGATTAATCCAAAACTCTTCACTTTAGCCTTAGGCAGACTCTTCAGACAAGGGCAAAAGAAAGCCACTTCTTTAACCAAACTATCACAAAATGAATTTTAGGCAACATGCTCCTGGCACTTCAAAACATTAGTATCATTCATTGTCTTCCATGCTCCTACTACTATGCCCATTAACCAGTGCTTGAAGCATTCCACTGCTTCCCTAACCCAAAGTACCCAAGTCATATTACTCCAACCAAAAACATGGTCAGGCCTACCACAGCAATACTCCAGTCTCTGGTACCAACTTCTGCCTTAGTTTGGGTTTTTATTGCTGTGAAGAGATATCATGACCATGGCAACTCTTATAAAGAAAACCATTTAGTTGAGGGGACTCACTAATAGTTTCCTAGGTTCAGTCCATTATCATCATGATGGGGCGCATGGTGGCATAAAGGCAGATATGGTGCTGGAGGAGCTGAGAGTCTTTCATCTTCATGCAACATGAAGTTGAGTGACAGCCACACTGAAACTTGAGCAAATGAGACTTCAAAGCCCACCTCACAGTGGCACACTTCTTTCAAGGAAGCCATACCTCCTAAGAGTGCCACTCCCTTTGGGGGACATTTTCTTTCATACCGCCATGTGGAGGATCCAGCTCATTGAGCTAGGATGTGCTTGGATATTGTGGCAATCTTTTGCCCAATCACAAGATATGGGGCATATGAACATGTTTGAGTAAATTTCCTCATTAAGGTGTTGAATACCAAAAGCAGTGTTTTTGATTGCCAAAATGTTTACTGGGAAAGTGTGACGACCCAAGTTCAATCTAGCACCTGTGTGAACTCACCAACCAACAAATCAACCAAACAATTAAGATAGGTAGTGGTCAAACCTGTAATTCATGCATTAGGGAGGCAGAGACAGGAAGATTTCTAGGATTTGCTAACCAGCCAGCATAGCCAAATTAGAGGGCTCTAGTTTCAGTAGGTGACTTTGTTTCCAAAAACAAAGTGGGAAAGCAACCAAGAAATACACCTAATAACCTTCACACTGCATGAGCTAATGCTAGGGAGACAGACACATTCATATATACATACACACATACACACACACACAGACACACATGCACACACACACACATGCTTACATACCTGTCTTAACTGCCTTAGGTGCAGGAAAGTTTTTCCATTCACCCATTTCTACCAAACAGGTCACAGGTCTCTGAGGAGTGCCTGTGTATTAGGAAACTCCCCAGAAATGGGTGAGAAATGAGTCTGGAGTGGCCAGCTGCCTCAGGAAATATTTACAAAAGCTGCTCAGCAGTCCCTAATGGCCTGGAAGCAAATGGATATTGCCCTGTAACAATGAAAAGAAACATTTCGATTTGGATGTGTTTGCTTGTGAAACAAATGTTTACAACAGAAACTTCCATTTGGGTTGTTAGAACAGCATCAAACAAAGTATGTATTTACTGAAGAATCAAGCAGTACTTTTCAGTGTAAGTACTGTTCCTTTGGGGACAGGCTACATCAAAAGAAGAATGTGCTGGATAGCAAAGAAGAAACCAAACCACAGGACTCTACGGTAACAGGCAGTGAGTGTACAACTTACCTATTCTGCAAAAGGGACATTCTCAGGAAATGTGCATTAGAATAAAAATGTATTTGCTATGCTAGAGGAGCAGGTAATGTGGTATAGTTACAGAGGTAAGATAGAATGCATTTTATATCTTATACCTAACATGTAGGTGGAAGTGTTTCAGGCCTTGTGGTCAGGAAATAGGCTCCCTTCAGTATTCATAATCTTTGACTACAAAGTGTGATCTCTGATGGCTGTGTTGGTACTGGTCATCACATCTGCTTTCAAACCATTAGAGAAAGGTTTGGGAGGATGAGAATCTTCTGTGTAAAGTGGGGGGGGTTCTGGCCTGGGGGAGGCTGAGGTCCATTCTAAGACTGGAGAAGATGGAGGTCCATCCTAGGACATCAGGAGATGGAGGTCCAGCCTAGGACAGCAGGAGATGGAGGTCCAGCCTAGGACAGCAGGAGATGGAGGTCCATTCCAGGTCAGCAGGAGATGGAGGTCCTCCATGTTTATGCTATTAAGTCAAACTCCAAGTATTGCCAGATATTCCTTGCACATAACTGTAACATGAAGGGCCTGCTAGTTGAGGTTTCTGTCCTGTCCAGTTCCCACAGCTGGCAAGTCCCAAAGAAAAATCACATAGAGAGTCTACATTAATGATGACTGATTGGCCCATTAGCTCAGGCTTCTTATTAGCTCTTATAACTTATATTAACCCATTATTCTTCTCTATGTTAGCCACATGGCTCAGTACCTTTTTCAGCAGGTCAGGTCACATCCTGCTTCTTCGGTGGTCTGGGCAGGAGTGGGAAAGAACTTCCTTCTTCCCAGAATACTCCTGTTCTCATTGTGCCACCTCTACTTCCTGTCTGGTTTTCCCACCTATACTTCCTGCCTGGCTAATGGCCAATCAGCATTTATTTAAAACATGATTGACAGAATACAGACAATTCTCCCACATCACATAATCTGATTAGGAACATTACTACCTGAGCACTCTTGGACAAAGCAACTAGATCTCGGGTGTCACAAATTCTTCAAAGATAAAAAATATGGATACTCATCTCAAGATGATATACGGAAGAAAGACTGGAAGAGGTTCCTCAAGATTCTTCATTCCTACTGGAATCATATCTTCTCCTGTTTGTCTCTTGAAAAGAAATCTAGTGGGTTTTACAGATATGATTAAGGTTCCAAGTCATTTAAATACTAAAAAGAAATGATGCCTGTATTTAGTCAAATCCAATGGAACCTGTATTATCAAATCAAATCTAAGCCTGTTTTTATAGGAATGATGGAAGTAGGAGTCAGGGCAAAGATGGCTCTCCATTGCAGCCTGTGAAATGGGGATGTTCTGTGTGGGTATGTGGATAGTCATCTTGCAGTTTCGACCCATATATTCAGTTTGGGTTCCTGGTGTGCTAGGCAGAACACTGCCGCTATCTTAGATGTTGACAAACCTCACAGAATACAGTGATTAAAATGTCATTATGATCCTAATTCACAGGTGAGGAACTGCTCTAGACAGCTTCAATATTTTAGCTCAGGCAAACTCACAAGCACATTACAGAGACAAAATGGAATCTGCTCTACCTACCACTGATCGGAACCATGGACTTTCTCAAGAGTTGTCTTTAAGGTGAGCCAGTTCCCAAGGGTGTTTCCAGTGGATTCTGGAACTTTCCACCACCTTGGTCCTTATGACTTGCTATATGCAGTGATTATTTTGGAACATCAGCTGCTAACTACTTTATCTTTGGTGTATGTATTTAGTACTCCAGCAAGCCTTACACGGACTGCATCTTCTGGTCAGTTCTAGGCCAGGAGGGAACCTCATGGCTGGTGTACATCTAACGTGATGACTTTTGTTGCCTTACCTATGTTCTTTCATCCAAATCCTTAAAGGGTAAGGCACTTAAATACAGCTGGGGAGGATTAGTGCATATTGGAAGGAGAAGGCTGAAAACAGATTTCTCCTCCATGGCAAAGGGAACGGCTACACATCTGGAGAGCTGCTGCAAAGTAAGGCTAGCATTTGGCAAAGGCAGCAGATGGGCTTGTTGTCAAATGGGAGTAGAAGTCGAGTCAAGCTCCTGGGGAATGGTACACTGAAGAGCAGGAGGAGGAGAGCTACTAGAGCAGGGAAGCACACAACACGAGCTGACAGCACTTACACAACGAGAAATGGATCACGATGAGGCGGCTGAAGGAAATTTCTTTTATAGAAAGAGATGGACTTTTTTTCTTTTCTTTTCTTTCTTTTTTTTTTTAAAGCCCCCATTCCAGTAATTAGAAACTGTCAAAATTGTGCTTAGTTAAATCTGGTTAATTTGCTAAACTTGGCAGTGGAAGTGATGTTAAAGGTTGTCACACTCAACATTTGGTGTGGTGTGTCCTGGGGGCACTCTATCATCACTAATTGAGTAAATGACATGAACAGAAGAGATGGACAGGTCTCTCCTCAGCTCATTTCACAGAGTCCTGCTGCTCGGGAAGGGCTTCTGCCAATCTTGGCTTTTCTTCCAAAAAAAAAAAAAAAAATGGCACTGGAAGCAGCTTTAAGAATTAGGCCAATGAGATAGGGCAACCAGATAGAAATCTCTCTTTCAAGTGCATCTAATTTGTGGGCAATGCCCCCTTCACACAGAATCTTTCAGCACCTTAGGTTCCCGCAGAAGTTACCAAGAAAGAATACTAGTAAGATATGACATACAAGAGGCAGAGTTTAGCGCTGGAGAAGAGAGGTCGTTGCATGGTAGACTAAAGGAATACTGAATGCAGAGGGCCACACCACCCTGTGAAGTTTGGCTCCAAATCCTTGGCGTAAGAGATTTATTTCAGGTCTTGAAATGTTTCTGACTTAAGGCAGGAACTTTGCAGCCCCTCCTCTTTTTCGGGTTGAGTTGACATTGAGAAATCAAGCTGCACCAGTTGGAGCTGAAACAGACAACCTGCCTATTCTGCTAATTGGATTTGGGGATCTGTGTTGAGGTAGCCTGCCTGGACTGGACATTGGCTCACCTCTGCATGAATGCCTAATTGAGTGTCCTAGAAGGATACAGAACCCCACACAGTAAATGAGCCAGATGGCTGGGCCGTGGACAGTTTCAAAATGTCTATGTGTGGTTATTCTCAGTTGGTGACTTTTTTATTTCTTACTGATCAATTAAACTTGTCTAGCTATTAGAATTAAATACTCTAAGTTAAATCAACTAACATTTAGCAAACGGGAGCTACTTCTGCTTCTTTCTCTAAGAACCCTCCATAGAATTAACAGTTAGGTGCTAATTGCGAATGATTAAGAGCTCACCAGTATCAGAGTCCTTTCTTTAATATTAATGAGATGGATTAGCATGGAACGTGTCTTCTATTAATATTATAAATGGAAATCTGCATGGCTCACTGAGTACTGTTTTGTATTGGAAAGGAACACTTAGTTTAAAGGGGTAAAAAAAAGCTACATTCTAAAATGCGTCTTCCTTTTAGTTGAGAAGTGAAGTTACTGAAGAAAATGTTCAGATATCACTAATTTAGAGAAGAAGATAGCATTTTAGCAATGATCATGGTAGCAAACTTTCACATAAAACTTTCATCTGTGGTTCATTGAATAGGTACAGTGCATTATACCAGCTTAAATTATTCTATAAAGTACATCCAGAAACCACATCGTCCCAGAATACAAAAATGAATGACTTGGCAGTTCAGACTTTTGTATTAACTTCCAACATCATTACTTGCCTGTTTTTTTAAAAAAGTACTAATTGTTTTCTCCTGCTTGTTTGGAAACAGCAGAAGACCACCTTTCTCTTATTGAAGAAATTAGAGTTACTAATGATGTCTCCACTCCCGCCTTTCTCATAAAGATGCCTTTTTAAAAAGCTTGAATTTTACACACTGTTGTCTTAGAACCAACCACAATGAGTCAACGAAGTGTCTAAGCTATAAGATGAGTGTCATTATGTTTCCTTCCACAGGTAGAGTCATTAAAAATGACATTCATTTTGTTAAGTGCTATATAATGCAGAACAATTATTTTTAGGCTCATGGTAAAGCATCATTTTAACTCTTCTTTTCCCTTGTAAACATGTTTTAAGTGAGAGGACAGAAGGAAATGTATGAATTCATACAAATCAAGGCTGTGTTAGTGCTGTGGCATCATGCTTTAAGGGCTTAGCCCTCCAGGTCGAACATTTTTATCTCCTATTCTTTGAACTTCCATATACATATTTATCATTTGCCCTGGTTAGCAGACATGCAACCAAAGAATACCACGTGGTAACCATGTCTCCCTTCTTAATAATAAAAAAAGATACTTCAGTTTAGATTACATATGTTAAAAGCCATCTAAATAATGCAAAATTTACTCAATCATGGAGAAAAATGGACATATATCACCAAAATTTTGCATTCAATCTCACATGTGTTTAATTTCATTCAGTATATACCAATTGCTGATCAGTTATATTTTGCATTAATATATTCAGATGTCATTATAATGACTATAATTATCTAAAATTTTATATTAAGTACATAAAGTCATAATTGGTTACTACACTACATATCAAGTCAAAAACTTATTTAAAGTGTCTGATCTTCTGAGATATTTACTATTATCTCATAAATATGAAGAACATGATGTGAAAAGTCAATTCACAACAGCTGTGGCAGGTAGAGGAGCTATGGAGATGGCATAGCTGTTGAAGTACTTGCTATGCAAGCAAGAGGGCCTGAGTTCCATGCCCAGAACCCCTCCCTGCCAAAAGCCATCCATAGTGGCATGTTTGTTACTTTAATGCTGTGATGGCAGAGACAGGGAGATTCCTTAGGCTCACTGGTGGATCCTATAGGCTCACTGGGACACAGCCCAGGCTAATTGCTGAACTCCATGATGCAAGAGACCCTGACCCAAAAGAAAAAGTTCATGGTGTCTGAACATTGATACCAGAGATTGTTCTCCAGATATCACAACTCCACAGGCACATGTGCACCCACAACTGTTCATGTGGCACATGCGCGCGCACACACACACACAAACACACACTGTGGGGGTTGGAATCTAAATGAGCATGGAAGAGGCTGGGCCTGTGCATGTCCTTTCTCCTCTTCTTTGAGTATAGTGTCAGTGAGTGATGATCTAGCACACCCACAAATGGGTTTGTTTTTGAGCGAATCAAAGATTAAATTAATGTGTGGAGTTGACCCAGTCAAGTAATCTCTTTAATATTCTTTCCTCTGACACTGAAGAAAGCAAGCAGCCTTAGAGATTGCTGGAAAGAGGATAGTCTCTAGGAAGTGCAGGCAATTTTAGCAGAGAGCTAGCAAGAAGGAGGGACCCACAATTGTGCAAACAGTATTCCCAAGAAATGAATTATACCAGGAAATCTGTACCATTAAAACAGAGAGAGTTGAAAGGAGAGGCCACAGCAACACAGGCATGTTAAATGCCATCTAGGAGACCCTTGGAGGATGCAGCTAAGTCAGATTCTTGACCCATCAAAACTACAAAATAATCAATTCACATTGTTCTGAGCCACTAAAGCTCATCGTCCTTTGTTAGCAGCTATAGAAAATGAAAGATAATTTGGTTTGAACAATGAAGAATAAATCTAACTGACATAGTCACTCTTCACATTTAATAAAACCTGGCTGCAAACTTATAACAGCCCACAAAACATGATGTCATTCATAGCAAATGAAAACAACCATGTAGCCTCAAGTATTATTGCTAATTACAAAGAAAAATCAGTGTGTCATGATCTTGCTTCCTTATGTTCTTTGGATATTATGCTGTTATCATTGGCAATGACACTACTAATCATTCTTGGGTGACTTTGCAAGAAATTGGCAAGGCATCTCTCCTAATTTTCTTTGCTACTCATTGGATTCAGACTCAGAGACTCATAAAGGATGCTAAAAGTCCTTTCCCCAGACTACAAAATTTTGCAGTCTTGCATGGCTGCACCCAACGTAGTGAAATGCCCCAATTATATATGTTTTTAAGGGCTCCTAGGCTCAGATGACAGTTACCTGCTCCAGAAACTCTCAGGAAATGGTCAGGTTTAAATGTGGCACTGATTGAGTCATACTTCTTGTAATCTCACCTGAACATTAGCCCAGGAGTCGATAACACCCTGAATGGAACACATCTCAGGCACTGTTTTCAAATATCTGAGATGCTGCCTTGTATCTTCCTTGGCACAAAGCTCTGGTGTTGTGTTGGTTGGTTCTAGATCAACTCAACACATTATTATAAAAAATGCCTGAGAGAAACACTTCTGTGGTTATAGCCTAGTTACATTCCCAAGTTGAACTAAAGTCATCAGAGAAGTATGGTTTTCCTTTTTCTGTTGAATAATCCTGGCAAGAGTCTGTATTATTTGTTTGTTATCCATCTCTCTACCCATCCATCCGTGTGTGTGTGTGTGTGTGTGTGTGTGTGTGTGTGTGTGCATGTATGTGGAATCTAGACTTGAATCCTGGATGTTTTTCTTAATCACTCTCCATGCTGTTTTTGAGACAGGGTCTCTCAGTAAACCAGTAGTCCTTTAATTATCTAGACTGACTGGCCAGCAAACTCCAGGACACTCTGTGTCCTCTGTGCTGTGATTATAGGTATATGCCACCATGCCTGGCTCTGATGACATGAGAATATTTTTTAAAGGTTTTATTTTTTTGCAATTGTACATCAAGTAAAATGTCTCTGGATGCAAGAACTTGGCTAAGAAATTTTAGTGCACACCAGTAAGTGCTTTTCTGACACAGAGAGAGTGAAAGATTCTGAAGATGGAATAACAAGCATCTATTGAATCATTCATTGTACTCAACAAAATCAAAGAAAGACCTAATTGAGTTGTCAGCTGACTGATCATTAAAATAATAATAGACAACGATGTAATTTTTGACATGTACCTCAGAAAATGTTCGAGGAATTGAGTGATGTTGCCATGACAAAACTCCTTCAAGTCACATCTATTTATTTATAGGACATTTTTTTCTCAGCACATACATTTTTAAAGCAAACAAAAGAATCAGATTATTGATGACTCCACTAACATTTTATAAATAAGTTATATTCTATATGAGATACATACTAACTAGAAATCACAATCTGCATTTCATGTAGATGTTGTTTGTCTTGCTTCCTATATTTAATAATTATCAAAATACTGTTCGATTCATTGAGTAGTATTAGCTTTGTTAGAATGCATGGAAGCCTAACAGAAATATAGTCTTCAAGTTTTATTCACATTCTTTGTGACAGAGATAAACATGAAGCAGGTAACATTAAGATAAAGTTTAGATGATCATCACAATGAATCCACATGGGATTCCAAGAAATGAAGGAACAAGACAAAATTTCTGACTCAGAGGAAAGTTGTTTTTAAAGCGTTTAAAATAGATTTGTTTGGTGTATTCAGAGTCTTTGAGTACTTTCTAATGATCCAGCTGGTTCATTTAATAAATGCTAATTCTTACAATGTACCAGAAACTGTGTCCCAAGCAACCAATTAAACATAGTGAAAAACCCTTTAGCCAGTATGTAAGCAAAAATCTTTAAGCCCTGACCACACTCTGCCCTCTGTTTTCTGAATGGGAACACATGTATTCTGTTACTGTGTGTCTCTCTGGCACATGAATGCATCCTATCTCCTATTCATGAACTGTTTGATCTCCATCTGGACTGCCTATGATGTCTAGCCTTGTGTTAGACTTACAGCATAATGATATTTCCTCCAGTCTATCTTTAATGTGAGTTATCAAAAACAAGTAATGACTTCATATTCAGAAGTATGCTCTGACTTCTCCTTATCTGTCTTCAGGAGTTCTCTGTCCTCATCCATTTATCCCTCCCCTCCACCAATCTGGGTTCACATAGCCCCCCTATCCCCTTTTACAGCCTCTTAATCCCTCCTTTTCTGAAGCATGTGAATTTAGATTTAATATTGGGTGAAGACCAATAATTCACTGGGATTGTGGAAAGTAACCCCTGATCAATGTCTTTTCTTTCTTCCCTACATCGTTTCTGGTCCACTGTATTTCTTCCTTTATGAGGGTATTAATCTGGCATATATCCCAACTGATGGAAGATCTCCAAAAAAGAGTGCTAAGCTAGAAATATCAGTTACACGCTTACCTCTTAATGAAGCAGCTGGCTTAAGAAGCTTTAGATTTAAATTATCTGCCCCGGCACTATTATTCAGTCTTAAGTGAGGCAGTCCACCAACTTTCTTATAAGTAATTGGCTGAAGCTAAAAGTCTGAGCTGCCTATATTAACAGACTGATTAAAGATGTGCGTGGTACTGCTAGGAAAGTCAGGTGCAGGACTCTGAATAGTACTAAGATGGTGATTTATAAAATGACTGTTCAGGTAATTTACAGGGGAGTTCTTGTTAATATTAAGTGAATCAGTGGACAAACTGATATAATAGATGGTCTCATTATAATCTTCTGTAGATCAAAATGATTTCTACTGTGTAGAAGCATTTCCACAGTATGCATTCATTCTCCTTCCACTGCTATTTATTCTTAAGTACATAGATGACATCATTGCTTTACTATGCTATAAATGAGGCACAGAGACACAACCAAGTGACCTGTTTTTGGATGACTGTCACAGTTCACTTGGTCCAAAGGAAAATAAGCAAGCTTAATAGAGAAGAAGAAGAGTCTAGCCAGGCAAAGTCACAGTTCTTGAGGAATGATCTGGATATGCAGCCTTAGGCTGTTAATGTTCAATATGGAGTCTCAGATGAGGAGAAACTTCAAGCCTCAGTTCCTTCTTGGCATGAAAGTGTGTCCAGAAGACTCTCTTAGTGATATTTCTTCTTACTTCTTCAGGCTCACTTACATGGGACCAACTGTATTACTCATAACTATCCTAACCAAAAGTCTAAGCTAGGACTATATTGGAAGCCATATTCTACAGGGACACTGCAAAGAAGTTTCTTCTAAATTATAATAACTGAAAATGATCAGGAAATGCCATTAAAATTCCACTATTTGAAGCACACAACTATTAAAATTAGTTATCTGTGTTTCTTGTGTATGCATGTTATAGCACCTATGGCAGTTGCAACAAAATATGGTTTACAAATTATCATTGTAAAGAATTGGAAATTGAGGTTTAGTGAAAGACATGGCTAATCATTCACTTGAGGCTTGAATGCTGGTCTTTAAACACCGAAAGAATTTTATTTAGTTTATCAAAACCATTATTTCTCCAGATGAGCAATTACAGGTCTTTGGGCTGTCAAGAAAGGAGGGACTTCACGGTGAGTGCTTTCCTACATAGACCAAGCACAGCACAGTTTGGAGACCAGGTCCTTGGGAACTGTAAAGGTGAGTTAGTCGCAGCCTTTATGGATTAGAGCAGGAAAATGGAATTCATGAATTTTTTTAGGAATAGCTTGGGAAAGCAAAAAAGAAAAAGAAATATGTTTGCTTTTCAAGAGTCATGGAAATTTCTTTTACTGGAAACAGTACAGAGTTCCAGTCTAGCATGCATTAGTTTGCAAGCAGTTCTCAATAGCATACCGTGGGCCAGGCATTATACCAGTTGTTACATTTACTATAGTGAACAGAACTACATCTCAGCTTTAGTGAAGTTCGCATTCCTGCAAGAGAGCAATGAAAATAGAGGTAAAGAGGGAAATGCGGGTGTAACAGGAGAGATGAAAGGGTAAGAGGAATGCACTCTGTTAGTGCTGTCCTTACCTGCTCACTACTGCCAGTCCCTGAAGAACAGCATAGAATCTATGAGACAGTCGTCATCTGCCAAGCAGTCATAAGGGCTTCATATTTATTGTAGCATTAAACATCCATCACCATTCCATTGCCCAAGTAAATTTGATTACTGTTTTGCAGATGAGGAAAAAAAAAGAGGATAGCAATGATTTTCCCAATATTAGAGAACCCTAGAATTGGAAACCACTAGAAGAGTGTCTCTAATTTGGAATACATGAGCTTAGAGCAGATGGTATTCTGTGCACCTTCAAGTAAGGAGGTGCAAGTTTTGAAGGTTATCATTCAGTGAGAATACCATTGGGCCCTGTAACCATTCAATCCCTGTTGTCTAACTTCAGACAAGCTACTGCATTTTCAAATACAAAGAGCAGCTTGGCTTAGTGATGCTGAAGGCCCTTAGGAATTCTCTCTCTGGCTTTTTGATATCACATATGTTGATAAGGAGACTTAAATAGCTCACACTCAGACTCACTTTGCTCCCTGCTACTGGATCTGCCTGCCCTCTGCTCTACTGTGTGTGTTTGATTCACCCCTTTTGGGTGAAGGTCTTAATCAGAATGACTCTAACTACTTAACATCATTTCGCACATTCTTATCACATGTTCCTTAAGGAAATAGTTGTAAAGATATCAAAGGGAGAAGGCAGCACGTAGTAAGGTACTTAGATGGCCCTACTGCTGGTAACCTGGGAACAGAGAATGTTGTGTTTTCACAAGGGCACCTGGTAGCCAACTTGATTCTTTTTCTATAGATATCTTTCATGTATGCACATTGTATACACAATTCCTCATATACGACCCTCGCTTACAATGTAAAGAAGATACATAAGGATTTGTTAGTGAAGCTCTTGTTTTTTTCTAAATATGCATTTCTGAGAACAAAACAGAATGAGAGGAACTAGAACGAAGAATAGGTGAACTAAAGACACGGTCTTTTGTGGGGATAAGTGTTCAGTTCCTCCTTGAAATTAAGACTTTCTAGCTTGAGAATCTGTCAGGAGGATCATAGGAACAGACATATGTGTGTAGAATTCAGTAGAAAGCACTTGTAAAGTCGACCAGCAGTGGAGAGAGACAGAGTTAGAGGGGTTGTTTGTTAAAAGCAAGGGCAAATGGTGCTGAAATTCCCTCCCCTTCCACGTATGCTAGCAGATCATTACATGGCTAGGTCTTCCCCAAAGGTATAGTCATCATCAACACCTATGCTTACCTCAGTCAGCATGGTGCCCCTGCTGTTACAGATATTAATGATGTTGTGAACTTCTTTAGTGTAAGTGTGGCTTAATGTGCGTTATTACATTATCCATCAGTTGTACGTTGCCCCTAGCAACTGGCATAAAGTTATCTCTGGCCCATTGCTAATTTTATATCTCTTTGTTGGGTCAGCTTTGCTGCTTTCTCTGCTTCATATTACTTCTGTGTTATAACTCACAAGAGTTTAAAGCAGACACCACCTTATAACTGTGACGATCAGGGTTGATTGCAATAGAGCAATGAGCCCTGGGTGCATGGGGTTGTAACAGAGGTCACTGCAGTCCTATTTTTCTTTAAGTGTTCTCCTGATAATCACAGCTAGCACAGATAAAGAGCACAGATCTTTCCTGTATGAAATCCTGCTATTTGGAGAAATTTATAGATAGATTCTAATTATTTTTAAACTTTTGTTATCTTTATCCTATGACCTTGAGCATTGATTTGGGAAAGTTTTCAAAGTAGGATACAAGGTCATAGGGATTTTCTTATATAAAGCTGAAAACATATGCCAAGAATATAGTGTTCCAGCCTAACTACCATGCAGAAATCAGTACTGTCTGTGCATCCATCCTGGGGGATGGTTACCGTTATGCAGGTTTGAATCTACACTCAACTAGTAAAGCTGAAAGCAAAGAATTTATTTTAGAGTTAGCTCTATAGCACAGAAATCAATTTCAAAAACTAACTGCTCATTTGTTTCTTTGACCTGATTTGAAGCTGAATGTGTATCTAGAATGAAGACATTATATCTGTTTAAGGAGAAATCTTGATTTCCCGTTTTCCTGGTGACCCCTACTAGGTTGAGCTCCTTCCTTCAACTGTGCAAAGAAAAGCCTACATGGCTGACCTTGAAGGTTCTGTCTGAACTCATACACAAATGACTGTCCTATGTCCCTTGTTTTATAGTGGGTGGAATGCTCAATATGATGACATCAATGAGATTTGGTTTAGAGTACAACAGTCTGAGTCATTAATAATAGTAGTAATAATAACTTTGTTAGTAGAAGCTTGAACTAATACATATTGTAGAAATATAACAATTAACTCAGCCTTGATGGTAATTCCAATACATAAACTTCAACTACTTCCAAATGCTGCACTCATCTTTTCTTGATGACGTTAAACCATGATTAAATTACTTTATTCTATCAGGCAGCCTAATTTCTGGTTAAATGGAAATGTTCTCTGCCAAAAATCCCTGGCATCTATGTGCAGAATAGTTTATCCATAGTGGCAATTAGACATCTTTACACATTAGCTATTAGCTCATTAGTATACTTTAGAAGTACACAGTAGGAATTTGTGTGATTAAATTGAGATCTGCATTACTCCATGTTTGGCTTAACTAGCCAGTCTGCCAGCTTACATCCAATATACATCTTTCTCTACTAGGTCAAGCAAAAACTCTCTTTAAAGAATTTATATTCCTTGCATCCCATCTTCCTGCTTTGACCCCCTATAGTAAAGCCTGGAGGTATGTTTCAGATGCTTTATGAATAGTGCTTTGCATGCTTCTGCATAGATTTGCATGTTCAATTAAGGAAAATTTAATTCCAAGGTTTGTGATATTGAATTCAATTAATAAACTCAGGCAAATTATTCCAATTATATTCAAAACCAGTATTCAAAGTTGACATTGGAGACTCAAGTATCTTCTTAGCTTTGGTCTCAAACCATTTCAACTCTAGGTGAAAAATCAAAAAAAAAATAATGGAAAGAAAAATACATGCCTTGATATAATACAGAATTACAAAATTCCCTTTTTACAAAGAATTCCAAAGGTAATGCGGCAAACTATTTCCAAAAATCTATAAGGCCCTATGTGATCTGCCTCTACCATCTTGATCTCTGCTATGGAATGAATTCTACAAATTTGTATTAAAAATCAGGCCTCTGATAAGACTGCCTTATGGAAACAGACTTTTTCAGAGGTAAATTGTTGTAATGAGGCAAGAGTGGGCTGTGACCCGCTGCCCAGCTTGTTTAACCCCTGAAATAACCACACAGAAATTATATTAATTAAATTACTGCTTGGCCCATTATATTTAGCCTCTTCTTGGCCAACTCTCACATCTTGATCTAACCCATTTCTATTAATCTGTGTTCACCACGTGGTCGTGGCTTACCGGGAAAGATTCACCATGTCTGACCTGGAGGCTCCATAGCAGCTCTCTGTCTGTGCCTTCTTTCTCCCAGTATTCAGTTCTCTCCTCCCCCCTCCCCCGCCTATCTAAGTTCTGTCCTATCAAAAGGCCAAGGCAGTTTCTTTATTAGAGCTTCCTACACCAGTAAATAAAGGCTGAGGCCCTCTTCTGCACTTGCATTTGTAGAAGAGAAAAAAGGAAAGAGAGGTCTTTGGTTGTCTATGCATCCATGAGGAAAGGAGACTCGAGCACAGAGAGGGAAGACAGCCTCTTAAGGCAGGACACAAACCCTCCCCCAAAAAATGACCTAACAGACCTCAATTTGGAACATGTAGCCTCCACATAGACAGCCTATGGTGTCCAGTAAAGACATAAATCTAGGTTGAGTTGATCCTGTCTTCTACTTGTTCAGACAGACCTAGAAACACGAGTTTCTCTTGCTCCTGGAAGACACCACCTGTGTTTCTGGCTTTGCACAAAGTGCCTCTTCTTGTACTCATCTGGCACAGGCAATTTGAGGACCACCTTCAGGTCTTTGCCTTTATGCCAGGTTCCCATGAAGCCACATGCGAACACCTTGTAAATGATTACAATCGACTATATCTTGGCCTGTGTTCTCTGAGCTTCTTCATGCTGCTTTGAATTTTAGTCTTTAATTTCTATTGCAATAACCACTATAACCAGTAATAATCCAAAGCTATATATTTCTACTTCACTTGTCCATTCTTTTCTGCTTACTGGTGTTTTCCAGCTATGTAGAATAGCAGCTGTGACTTATATTTGATAAATAAACAAGAATTAAAATGAAATATTCAAAAGGTAAATTCTTTTCACGACAGGGTTTATATGTGTAGGCCAGGCTGTTCTGGAACTAGCACTGTATACCAGGCTGGCCTCAAACTCACGAAGCTCTACCTGCCTCTGCCTCCTGAGTGCTAGGATCAAAGGCATGTGCCACCACCATCCAGCCTCAGAAGGTACATTTGTTGATGCTTACTCCTTCATCCAAATAGTAGTGCCTCTAAAACAATGCTTTTGATACACTTTAAAATACACAACACCGTCTTGACCAATACATTTTACATGATCTTGAGTATATAGGTATATAAAATAGGTACACAAATCAAGCACATACTAAGAAATCATTAACAAACAGTTGAAAACAGACATTTGACACACAAATAATTTTATCATTTCTGAAAGAAAGCTGGGGAGATAGATTTGTGAAGAAGAGTGCTTGTGAAAGCATGAGGCACTGAGTTAGGATTCCCAGTATCCATGTAAAGGAAAGGCATGGCTGTCCATGCCTGTAACTCCAGTGTAAGGAGCTGAGAATTTAATGGCAGCTAGCTTATGTGAAATTGCTACCTTCAATTTTAGTGATAAACTGTCTCAAATGAGCAAGCCAGAGAATGATAGAGCAGGATACTCTGCTATCCTCAGATCTCTCTATGTGCAAATAGCTTCTCTCTCTCTCTCTCTCTCTCTCTCTCTCTCTCTCTCTCTCTCTCTCTGTCTCTCTCTGTCTCTCTCTCACACACACAGTGAGAATACAATTTCCTTATTTAAAAAAATGCACATATCAATGAGATCAATGTATTTGACTGTTTCATATCAATAGAACCACAAAATGTGCTGGTGGTGCATGCCTTTAATCCCAGCACTCGGGAGGCAGAGGCAGGAGGATCTTTGTGAGTTCGAGGCCAGCCTGGTCTACAAGAGCTAGTTCCAGGGCAGGTAACAAAGTGACACAGAGAAACCATGTCTCAAAAAAACAAACAAACAAACAACAACAACAACAACAACAACAAAAGATTTGCAACTTATATACTAAAAAATGACAAAATAATCTTTCTTTCTTTCTTTCTTTCTTCCTTTCCTTGTTCTTTCTTCCTTTTTCATATATGTATGTATGTATGTATGTATGTATGTATGTATGTATGTATATATATATATGTGTGTGTGTATGTATCCTTTCCCATCTATATAATCTTCCTTCATATGTTACATCTAACTACAGTCTCCCCTTTCTCCACAATTCCCAGTCCCTTCCCCTTACCTCCCCTCTCTCCCAGGTCCATTCCTCCTTCATTTCCTTCTAGAAAAGAGCAAGCCTCCCAGGGATATCAACTAAACATGGCATCATGGCATAACAAATTATCATAAGACTAGGCACAAGCCATAAAATGAAGGCTGGGTGAGGTTACCAAGTAGGAGGGAAAGGATCCCAAGAGCAACCAAAAGAGTCAGAGATTCCTCCTCTCACTCGTAAGAGTCTCACAAGAACATTGTTACGCAACCACAGCATGCATGCAGAAGGCCTAGCTCAGACCTATGTATGCTGTGATTGTCACTTCAGTCTTTGTGAGCTCCTATGAACCCTCTTAATTGATTCTGTGAGCCATGTTATTGTGATGTCCTCAATCCCTCTGACTCCTACTGTTCTTTTCTCCTGTTTTCTGTGGGGTTCCCCAAGCTCCACTTAACTTTTAGCAGTGGTTCTCTACATCTTCTCCTATAAGTTGCTGGATGAAGTCTCTCTGATAACAATTATGCTAGGCTTCTGTCTACGAGTATAGCAGAATATCATTAACACTAATTTCATTGATTGCTGTGGGACAATGGCCTATACCCTGTAACTTGTATTTTAAATAAACACTGATTTGCCAGAGCCTGTCAGTAAATATAGGCAGGGCAACCAGGCAGGAAGTAGAGGTGGGGCAATGAGAATTCTGTGAAGAGTGAAGTTTCAGTCTGCAGTCGTCACCCATACAGACAGGAAGCCAGACACGAGCAAGCAAGATGTGACTGCCTTGCCAAAAAAGGTACCAAGCCACGTGGCTAACACAGACAAGAGTTACGGGCTAATATAAGTTATAAGAGTTAATAAGAGGCCTGAGCTACTAGGCCAATCAGTTCATAATTAATGAAGACCTCTGTGTGATTTCTTTGGGACTTAATGACTGAGGGAACTGGGCAGGATAGAAACTACAGACAACAATTGATTTTTGAATTATGTGTGTGTGTGTGTGTGTGTGTGTGTGTGTGTATACATAAACACACACAAACTATTCTCCTGTCTTTCTGAAGAGAGGTGTTTCAGGCTGCATTTGTTGGCATTGTTAGGCATGATAGCAGGCATAGAACAAAGAACATGTGTTGTGTGTCCTGAACCAAGCCCACATTAAGAGGTGGAGTGCTGGAGCTGGTCCTGAGAGAGGGGAAATACAGCTGCCAGCTCAGTTATCAGAAAATTA
The DNA here is from genome assembly GCA_004026605.1 of Ondatra zibethicus. NCBI lineage: Eukaryota > Metazoa > Chordata > Mammalia > Rodentia > Cricetidae > Ondatra > Ondatra zibethicus. The sequence continues at coordinate 9,236 of PVIU01010629.1, read as the reverse complement.
GAACTCTGCTGATATATGGTGTCATAAGTTTGATAATTCCAGATGTTTTTCAAAAATACATGGTAGGAGAGGGCAGCAGTCACTTTTTCCTAAAATTATAGGCAAAATATAAACCATTGCTACTTAATTTAAGGAGGGAGGGAGAGAGAGAGGAAAAGAAAGATAGAGAGAGAAAGACACTGTTCTCTGGACCTTTAAGCCATTGATAACTCTCATTACACTGTGCTCACATAGGGCATCAATGAGCCAAATGACTTTTTACTATTGTCAAGGAAAACACAAACACATTTGGCTTCAGGGCAGATGGGGTGTAGGTCACGATCTTACTGTGATGTGTTCAATTTGTACATTCCTTTAGATGCAGGCTTCTTGAACTACACAAAGACAAAGCTATGTCTAGAGGCTCAAGGATTAGGTCTCCTAATGTAATTTGTTCTGGCAGCCACCAAGGTCTTTACATTGTGAATATCACTTGAAAGGGGTATGCACCAAGGCATGTTAATTTGGGATATTTCTCTTCTACAACCATGAATATCAGATTTGTACATCATCTCTTGACAGACTTGCCCTGTGGGAAGCTACTGCTAAGCCTAACGGAGGTTGGCAGGAATCCAGCCCCCTTCCTGGGTCTGGTTGCATTGACTGAAGTTACTCTACAGACTTTATAGAAATTTAGTTCAAGAATCTTACATGCTGTTGGGTTGTAGAGATAACTAATATAACTTAGAGAACTTGCTCCAGTATCATAAGGACTGAAATTCATATTCCAGAAAACAGACAAGAAGACATAACTCTAAGAGGTTTGATGCCCTTATCTAGCATTTGTGTGTGTGCAACCATGAGCAGACGTGTAGATGTATACAAACACATTAATAAATAGATATTAGGTCCAAAGGGATGGCTCCATGGATAAGGGCATTAGTTTGGACAGGGGACTGCAGTTTGGCTGCTCACAATCATCTATAACTCTAGTTCTACTCTTTTGCTCCCCACAGTTACCAGGCACACACATGGTGCACATAGATAATTGTAGCCAAAAATCTTATGCACATTAAAAAAGTAAGCCTAAGCTATGTAAATCCTTAAAATGTGATTTTATTAATATGATTTTGGTATCTTACAAAATTTTATTATTCAGGTAATATATTCCATGCAATTTAAGAGAAACCTATTTTTACATTCATTCTGTATTTCTATAAAATTCCATAAATAATCATTCATTTATTTAATGAATTAAGTTATTGAAAATTTTTATATAATGTTGTAATTATTAATTGACACCATAAAAATGAAGGAAAAACCTCATGCATAGAGATAAAACAAGCTAAAGAAATTTCTGGTATTGAAGAGCTTGTGATATTCTTTGTGTCTATTGACATCTGTCCGTTAGCTCTACCTGCTTGTTGTCTGTTGGCTAGGAAGGCAGTGTTGTGAAAGCAACCTCACACTGCAGAAACTCATCTGAGGTTTGACCTTCCTGGTGGTAAGAAAGTTCTTGTTATTTCAAAGTATTCGTCACTGGAACTATTCACGATGGACACACCTAAAAGCTTCTCCTTCTGCAAACCACAATTGTTTAACTCTTTGAAGATCAATGTTCTTCACCCTTTACTCTGTTTTCTAGAAAGGCCATGCATTTGTTAGGTCCCTTGGCATCCAATCTGCATTAGAATTTCATAGAGTTCAAGTAATTGCATTTTCAACTAGATGTGCTACAGTTTGTTGGTCTCTAACCTTTTCTAATTTAATCTTTTACCTTCCTTGTGAACCAATTTATCCTGCTCCGGAGCTTCCATCTCTTGTTTTTCTTTCATACAATTTCCTGTATTTTATTGAGAAACTCCTTTCCTTCTCTGATGAGATAGGGATAGAATGGAATCTTTAAAATCCTTTCATCTTTTCAAAAGATTTAACTGGTTTTAATTTAAAACATGTTTCCAGACTAATCAACGTGGCATTTACTAGAACCATTTTGTTGGTATAATATCAAGCTAAAAATGAGTTGCAGAATATTTTATGCCCTGCGATAGCTTCTTTTTTGTTGCTGGGTCAACAACAGTGCAATTGCTTGAAGAGGGGCCAACTGTGTGCCTACTCTCTGTCTCTCCAATATATTTCCTTCACCCCTAGTATAATTTTTAATGTTTTCCTATTACAGGACTTAGATAATCTTATGGCAAATGGCAGGCAACCATATACTTCATTCAAGTTCTTTAAAGTTCCTGTTCTTGGTAGAACACATTTGACACACCAAAATACATTTACAGTGACTGCTCTATCGACTTCCACCTTCTCTTGAAAGTCCTCATGCTCAGCTTAGCTGTTTCAAGTATAAGAAATCTTCCTTGAACCAAGAAGTCAGTCAGTTTGGCTCTACCTTTCCTATACATAAATCTATTGAACAAAGTAATGGTACTGTATTATTTCTTTTCTGTTCATTTACAACTTCCAGCAGAGATTTAGTTTTTAGATGTGGCAGACCTTGTTGATTCCATTTAACAACAATGGAATGGAAGATAGTATGCCTATCTGCTAACTTAATGTGGAAGTAGAATAATCAATGAATATCAGATTTTCATTTGAAATATATCCTACACAGGACACTATCTAAATCATGCATGCTATATATAATACAGGAAATAAAACAAATTTCCATTTAGCTTTCAGACAATCTGAAGTAACAGAGCATTGCTAGTAACATAGAACTCCCCAAAGCTCTGCCAAGTTTACATTACTGGATATTATTAAAATCATCCTATTTTTCTTACTTTCGGATTTATTGCATTTGTTTTAAACACTTTAACAATATAGAATTTCCTTCTTGTGAGATGATTGGTTGTAATCTCAAATTTAATCTTCTCTCTAGATTTTATGCACTTTGGTATATGTAGCCAAAATTTAAATTTTTAGTAGCATATAAATGTTCTGTTTTATAGTATTACAAGTACATATATGTATACATATATTTTGTTTTTGATGGATATTTCTGCTATATAGATGTTTGTAAACAGTACACTGAGAGACTGGATAAGTAATTGAGGAGTTAAGGACACTTGCTGCTCTTCCAGAAGAGTTGGGCTTAATTCTCAGTACCCACAAAACAGCTTACAACAATTTGTAACTCCAGGTACAAGGAACACAACTCCCTCTTCTTGCCTCTGCAGGTATGTATGCACATCTATGTAGTGCATAAACATACAAGCAGGCAGAACACCAATACACAAAACAAACAAACAAAATGCTATTCTGAGTTTAGGAATAAAGTCATCCCCAACATATATTTTTAAGGCACATAACTGATTGTGTTTTCTGGTTATAGGAATATGCAAATGTCCAGTTAGTATTGATAATAACCAACAGAGTGTAAATGGCTGTATCAATTAAACAACCTAAGAGTGATGAAGAGTCCTGCCAATACACATTCTATCCAATATTGGTGTTGCACAACTTTCAATTTCTTTCCCAATCTCATACATATGTAAATATGTATATTTCTATATACATATAGAAATTTTATATACAAAATATATATAATTTAAATTAGAACTTCCTTGAATCCTAACCAGGTGGAATATTTTATTTCCTATAATTAAGAACTAGTACTGCTTCCTCTTCTTAGAAATGCCTGTTCTCTCTACTGCCTTAAATTTCCATCGGGTTGTCTTTTTCTTAATGACTTGTCGGTATTAATGCTCTATATATTGTATGTTTGATAAATATGTTTTCCAGTTTGTCTTTTAACATTTTTATAGTTTGCTATTCATTTTCACGTCTTTAATTTACCTAGAATTGATTTTTGTGAATATATGACTTATGGATCCAATTTCGTTTTTTTATGAGTAACCAATTGTCTCTGGATAATTTATTAAAAAGTAAATTAAAAAACACATTCTTACCATTCTGTTCTATAATGGTCTGCAGGGTCATAAATCAAGATCCCATGAACGCACAGTTCTGCTCAGAGCTCTCCCTTTCGTTCCACTCAAATCTTTGTTTTAGCACAGTGTCAGTACATTGTCTTAATATCTTAGCTTTGTATTCAATCATGATAGCCATCTCATCTCTCTAGTTGATTGTTACTTCCCAGAAATGTCTATTTTCCAAAAATAATTATCCTTTATCTTTGGTCTCACTTGAATGTTCTGTTTTATTTACCTATATTTTGTGCTACTGAGAAATGTATTTGCAGCCTTGTACATTGAAGACAAACACGGCCACGGACCTACTCCCTTCCCAGCCATCCTGCAAATTGTACATTCCGTTTCTCAAATTTCATACAAATTCAATGCATTTTGATTGGTCCTACATGAACTTAGAAAAAGTAGTATATATTTGAATGCCTATTCCTAGACACTCTTACACTTTAAGTTGTTAAGATGGAACTTCTTTACTTAAAATATATTGTCTAACATAGTTGCTGTTGTATGCACTTTGATAGTTTTACTAATTTTATATTAATCACCTTATCACTTTTTTGGGATTTTAATAATTATTGCATATACTTCTCTAGAGTCCCTTTGATTATAAAATTACTAATGAGCATTTTCAAATTTTATTTCTTTATATGTATTAATGCTATTTAACTTTAATAACTTGCTTTGTTTTTTAAGAATTCCCAAAAAGCAGGAAAGGAAGCTATACTCTTATCACAGTGTTTTTTTCCTAGAATTCCTCCACCTGTTTTCAAATGTATTCACTTTTCTGAATTCTTGTTGTTTGTTCCAATCTTTAGCCTTAGCTCTTGTTTCTTATTCATTTGCACTCCATGTCTACAGTTCTTTACAGTTCCCAACTGCATTGTGGAATTTTGTATTAGATTTTCCACCTTTTACTTTGTTTCCTCCTCATTTCTCCATTCCATTCAATAATCACAATAGAAGAAGAAATTTCCAGATTTTAAAAGAATCCTGGACCTAACAAATACCTTCCGGAGGTCCTGTCCTCACACAACTCTTGTTTTGCCTTTTAACTTTTATCTCCATATTTCTTTACATGGAGATAAAAATATACAGCTATTTTCTAGTATAGATATATCTACAGATACAGTATAGAATTATATAGTTAAGAATTGCTGGAGACTTAATATATACCTACTTGTAGAATGAGGCCTGTGTTTGTGTACATGAGCATCACAATAAATACATGTTACATATGTAAAGAATACAAACCTTATAATATAGAGATAATGGATTCTACATCCATTTGTATGTGTGTACAATTTATGTGTATATATAATTGAGATCCCTGGTTTTGATAATTTTAAACAAAAGCATTGATAATATTGTCATGCCATCAAATGCAGACTTCAAATTCACATCTATGAGACTCCCACATTCTCATATTAAAATCTAAAATCTCAGTCAATTATTTCCAGCTAAGATGCCTTGGGTAGTTGGTTATGAAGCAAATGATCATTATTTATTTATTTATTCATTTTCGGCTTTTCAAGTTAGGGTTTCTCTGTGTAACAGTCCTGGCTGTCCTGGAATTCATTTTGTAGACCAGGCTGGCCTCAAACTCATAGAAATTCACCTGCCTCTGCCTCCCTGGTGCTGGGATTAAAGGTGTGCGTCACCATTGCCTGGCTGAGTGACCATCATTTTAAAGCTAGGTAGGAAAAATCATTTTCAATTTTTGGCATTGCTAAGTATCACTTATATAATAGCTTGTAAGAACAGTAGATTATATTTGTATAGCAATGCTATCTGGTGTTTGATGCCTTGATGACCTTGCCTATTCTTTCTGACAGTTAAGCTGTCATTGTCTCTACTTAAAAGAAAGGCTGGAAAGGCAGAGATTTGAAGTTTCTACTGTCCATCCAGTAGACTTTTAGTTTACCTGCCTTTATCTTTATGCTCTTTAGATAAACATTAGTTGCCTTACATAATGCATAACCTACCAATTCACAAGGTATCTGGATTATAAGATTTAATTCTGAAGTACACTTGTTTCCTTAGCACAGGGCTTTAATATCCAACCTATCAGCTTCTTCTAACACACACACACAATACTGAGTCACCTTTTCTTCTCTTGCTGCAGAGCTCCCTGTGTAGCTTCAAAGAGGGCAGTTTGATCTCTAGTCTATTAGATGCATATGCACATCAAAAATAGACAAGGGTTTCTGAAAGGAAGAAAACATGTTCATATGGTCCAAGGGGAAAGTTCATTCACTCAAAGACAATATACTACACATATGTTATTTATACGCCATCATTTTAACTGCTCTTCAATGAGAAACATCTTGATACCATAGCAACTTCCATATTGCATGCTATCTTGGAGACTACTACATCATTGTTGTAGGCACACAGAAAGGCACTCGCATCCTTAAGTCATCTCAACGTCTGTCACTTTAAGAAAGTTTAAAGAAAAATAATAAATATGTGTTAGTTACCCTTCTTTATTGTTCTGCCTTAGAACCACTTGATTCTGCATGGAGTATATTTCCCCTTAACTTTTAATCAAGAAAGGGAATGGTGGCAATTTATATATCACTCCATTAGAAGAAGAAATAGACAACAAAGTAGTTGAAGAAGAATCACGATCTGGCAGCCCAGCTGCGTTGTAGCTATTTGCTTTCACATTGGGAAGTTCACATCCTGTCAGACTTGTGAACCACATGTGTGACAGAACACGTGTGTTCATTCATCAGTGTGGAATTTAGACATACACAGGATGTCTTTGGCTTAAACTGTATTTTGTGCTAATTGTCATCAAGTCACAAGGATCACACAAAGATACCATTAAACTTTAACTTGACAAAAGTGCAACACAAATCTGGATGCCTACAAAATTCTGTTTTGATCAAATGAGCAATATTGGTTTACTATGAATAGGAAATATTCTCCATAAGTTAATACTGGCTGAATGTCTTTTTGTATATGTTAAGCTCTCTTCTAGCAATTATCTGTTTTAACTTTTGACTGCTTAATGCCATAGGTGCTCTTATCATGTCTTATTACCCTTAGCAAAGCCAAAATTAGTTACCTAAATACTTTCTCCAAGATTTGATGAACACTATACAGCAGACATGAATCTCAGACTCTCAAGAATCAGGCTCCAAAACAAATTGTTTACCTTAGCACTGTACTTAATTGTTTTCTAGGTTAAATAAAAGACCTTCAGAAGAAGGAAAGAACACTTTTTGCCTGCCTGGTGTTTTTAATATTGATTTATTAATAGTTCTGATATTGTTAGACAAACACTCTGAAATCACAGTTGAATGATAAATTGAACTGTTTATAAACTGAACTTCAGTCAGTGCAATCTGTCTAGACTCTTTTCATACAGAGGATGGGACCTAAGACTTCACTCTCATTAGGCAGGAACTCTCCCACTGAGCTATATTCCCCGGACCCCTCTACTAGTTTTCTAAACATTTTATCTTTTGATAAAATCTCACCCAGCTGCCCAGGTTGGTCTTGACCTCACCCCGCTATCCAGATAGTACTTTAGCTTCAGATCATGCTCCTGCAGCAGCTGAGAACCTGCGACAACAGGACTATGTGTCCAGGCCTGACTGAATGTCTCTGATACTGCTCTAAACATTCACTTGCAATTTTGAAACCCTTTCCTGTAATTCTTTACATCCTTAAGTTACAAACTGTATTAATTGTGATAATGATTACATAGTAAATCTTAGGAAAATAGTTAGGTCTTGAACCTAAAAATTCATTGTTTCTATCACTAAAACACTAAAATTTTTTGATGGGTATAAATGACTTCAGTTAAAACGCTAACCTAAAACCCAAAGTTTCTTGTCTTTACCTCTCCAGATCCAAAGGACCCAACTCTTCATGACAGTTTGGTTTGGAAAACAGTAAAATGTGTAACTCCTAACCTCCAGCCTCTAGGTTATCTTTTGGAACTGGAATTGAAAGCTCTGTGCATGGGGCATGTTTCCAAATGCAGATACAAGGAATCACTACCCTAGAAAGTGAGGAATGACCCAATCGGACCAATAGAGTTTAGGCATGCAGTGCCCACAGGAAAGTGATTAAAGCTTTAGAGATGAGGGGGAAGCAACATGGCTCAGTGGGTAAAGGCGCTTGTCACCAAACTTGACAATCTTGAGTTCATTTATCAGGCTCAAAGGTGGAAGAAGAGCATTGACTTCCAGCTATGGTCCACTGACCTCTACGTGTGTAACATGCCATCCATGGATTTTAAGTTCTTTCTGTTCATTTGCATTTATGATCCTGACATTCCTAATAACATCATTTTAATTTTATGTTCAGAATCTTAACCGAGTCTCAGATGGTTTCCAGTTAAACATTACATAAACTGCATAATAATTATTACATTTTTAGTACCTTTTACTTTATATTGAAAACAAAAATGGTAAACATTTTATTTCACGAACATCGGCCTAGTCAAATTCAAAATTCTTACAGGAATCAGTAATATGCTTTTGAAGATTTATTTATTTTTGTTTTATGTGTATGCATGTTCTGCCTGCATGTACATATGTATATGTATGCATGCCTGCTGCCCACAGGGGTCAGAAAAGGGTATTGAATCCCCTAGTTCTGGATTTAGAGAAGGTGGTGAGCTGCCATGTGAGTTCTAGGAACCAAACCTAGGTCCTTTGCAAGAGTACTATGCGCTTTCAGCTTCTAAGTAATGTTTCCAGTGCTCAGTTATACAATTCCAGTGCACTCTAGATAACTCCGCATCTTTGTTTACAAAATGTTGATCTTATAAGGACAATGATGCCATCCAAGATTCCTTAGCAACGATTTTTCTCAATTCTATAAGAAAATGTCCTGCATCCTTTATCTGATAGGACAAACTGGATTGGCCAGTGTTTTAACTCGATTAAAAATTTCAAGTTTCTTTTTACACCCATTTACTGCAGAAGTATAAAGTCTCGTAGTATGAGTCCTCTAAATGAATGGCTTTGTAAATACAGAAAACATGCATAGATATATTTCAGATAGACATTCTTCATATCTTTCAAAGACTACAGAACATGGCATTTAATGTTTTAATAACTTAGGGCTTTTCATGACAATGAGACATGTCTGCTCCTGACAGTACCAGCTGCTTCAAGAGGAAGATGGGCATCGAAGAGGCTCCTTATGGAATTTGCAAGAAACTCCTTATGGAATTGGACAAGAAACTGCTCTTGCCTGGACTGTTGCATAAACTGGATACAAAGAACCCGCAGAGAGAGGACTGCTAAACTTGCCTAAAGGTGAGATGATCCTTCAGGGTTCCTGATTCATGAAAGAGTC
>PVIU01010628.1:19877-69166 GCA_004026605.1 Ondatra zibethicus | reverse complement strand
ACATACCCCAACCTATGGGACACTATGAAAGCAGTGCTAAGAGGAAAGTTCATAGCACTGAGTGCCCACATAAAGAAAATGGAGAAAGCACACATTAGTGACTTAACAGCACACCTAAAAGCTCTGGAAAAAAAAGAAGCAGACTCACCCAGGAGAAGTAGAAGAATGGAAATAATCAAACTGAGGGCTGAAATCAATATAAAATTATACTTAAAGGTCAATATTGATTTGGGCTGTCCCATGGCATCTGTCAATCATATTAGATTGGCAACTTCAGAATGCTTATAACATCGCCTTCTGAAATACTAACTTTAAAACGGAGGCATGGCTTAACAGCTTCAAGCAAGAATTACTAGATGTATTACTTCTTCAGGGAGATCCAGCACTTTCTGATAAAAATTCCGTCAGAGTTAATTGATCACAACAGGTATCTGTAGTGTACCTGCACTTTTAGGGCTTTTAAACATTAAAATGGATTGGGAGAGGTAATTTTTTTTACCTAAAATTCTTACAATTTAAGGTCCATACATATGTACATGTTTGGAACAATTAGATGTCATTCTTCCCAAAGGAAACTGCCTGCCCTCAATGACTTCTAACATTTTTGTTTAATTTTTTTCCTTTAACTCTCATTTATCAAATTTGTGAGGATGTCATTCTGACCTATTTTGAAGGCTACATTTTTTGCATTAAGAAGTAAGGGGAGAGGCTGGATTGGTATCTCAGCCCTACTTGTTATTCTTGCAGAGGCCCTGCATTAGGTTTCAGCACCGACATGGCAGCTCACAGCTGTCCATAATTTCAGTTCTAAGAGATCCGACACACTTTTCTGGACTCTGTCAGCACTGCACACAGATGGCACACTTATGTGCAGGTAGGCAGGCACTCATACACATAAAATAATAATAAATATATATTTATAATATATAGTTATATAATAAATATATAGATACATTGATACATAAATGAATCAGGGTAGTAAATGGGCGATTATAAAAACTGTCAGTCAATAATAGTAGTGCTCTTTCTAGGAAGAAAAACGTTCATGTCAACAGACCTAATCTCTATGAAGAATATTCACTTAATGATTTAAAGAAACAATTGGAGGGCAATTTTTCTACTGTAAAATTGCCTAAGAAACTGATCAATTCTAGAAAACTAGAAGAATTATATCCTTTTGTTACATACTGTGATGCTTACTTTTCTCTGTATACTTGGCTATATTATAATATTTAGCTATCAAGTGAAACACTAATAACAGTGTTAGGTGATGGTACTTTATAGATGTGGTTAACATCTGCAATCAGTCACTTTTTAAGTAGAGAAGATAGCTCTTTCTAATGTGGCTAGATCTTAACCAATCAGCTAAAAGGCCTGAAGAAAAAATTCTGAGTGGGTTTCCATGAAAGAAGACTGCAGTTTCAGCTCATTCATGAGTTACTAGCCTGCCAGTTTGTCTTATAAATTTCAGACTTGCCAGTCCTCAAAACTCTGTCAGCCAATCCTTAAAATAATGTCTTCCTCTTTCTCACTACTTCTCTCTGTGTCCATATATATACAGAGCCAGTACACTCACTAGCTTGAAATAGATGCATTTCATGATGGTTCTGTTTTCTTTCTGAAGTGTCCTGAATGATACTGACATTTGCACACATACATCCTTTAAGTACATTCTTAAAAATAGAAGTAATAGAAATTTCGATTTCTGAACTGCCTGCTAATTGATATGGCACACCTATAACCACAAATGGTATCTTATATTTCACAATATGATTTTGTTCATAGAGGTCAAGTTCCATAGACAGTCACATCTTAAACATGATTATGATTTAAAACAAATTAGAATATCTGTTCTAAAATGATGGTTTCATGATTACTTATTAAACACAGACAAAGAAAGAGGTCACCCCTGGTTGTGGGATGTGCTGAAGGGGTAGAGGCAGCAGAATCATGAGTTAGAGGCACGTTTGTTCCACACATTAAAGGCCTGGAATGGGGCACACCTTTAATCCTTGCTCTTAGTCAACAGAATCAGGTAGATCTCTCTGAATTTGAAGCCAGTCTGTCCTACATAGTGAGTTCCAGGTCAACTGAAGCTACATACTAAGACTCTGTTTCAAAAAAAAGGAAGGAAGCAAGCAAGTAAGCAAGCTAAAGAATAAACAATTCTGTGAGCTACTTCTTTCTTGTTATTGTAACACCAGATCAATCATCACCAGAAGCAAAGCAAAGCTACCTATAGCCAACATCAAGGAGAATTGATTGTGCTCACAATTGTGGTTGTCTAAATGAATGTAGAGGGAAAGGGGGAAAATAATAGAGAGACACATTGCTATAAAATGATTCCCTGTGTGAACAACTGTTAAAACAAAAGGGAAGATTAGTGAACAGATTAGGATCTTTTAGACAGATAAGAGAAGCAAATAGCATGATCCAATATATCCTTAAGAGAGTGAGTGGAAACCCAATTTTATTATTTCCCTTTTTCTTAAAATTTTAATGGGCATTTAAAACTATTTTACCATTGAAATGCATATTTCTATTTAATCATTCCAAGCTATGCACATGCTTTTATAACATAGATTAGAAATGTTTGCCTATAATTTACAGCAATCTCTTATACCAGATGTGTTCATTTCCTGGCTGCTCAGACCCAAATAATCACACAGAAACTATATTAATTGCAACACTGTTTGGTCAATGACTCAGGCATATTCCTACCTAACTCTTATACCTTAAATTAACCCTTTTCTATTAATCTGTGTATTGTCACAAGATTGTGGATTACCAGTAAAGGTTCCAGGGGCATCTGTCTTCTTCAGCAGCTACATGGCATCTCCTTGACTCAGCCTACTCCCTCTATATATCTCTGTTCAGATTTCCCAACTGGTTTTGTTCTGCTAAGCCATTGGCTGAAGCAACTTCTTTATTAACCAATGGCAATAAAACATTCACATCATACAGTGGGTAATCTCACATCATTTCTCCTTTTCTAAGTAAAATGTAAGGTTTTAACTTTAACATAATAGTATTACATGTAACAAAACAGATATCAAGCAAGAATTACATTTACAATATTAACTCTATTTGTTTTAAGCAAAAATTAAAGAAGATATTCTATCATCTATCTTATCTTTGTGAGCCTAATGTATTATATCTAACTTATCTTTTGTCATAAATAAGGAAAACTATAACTTTTTAACATTCAACTCCACCAAAGACCCCAGAAGGATATAATATTACCTAAGTAAACAGGAAGTGCATTATAAGTGATTTCCAAAACTTTAGAATTGACAGAGACATCTTGCTGCCTGGACAATCATCCAAAGTTCCTCTGTAATTTTGAGGTATCCATCTTAAGCCTACAGGCCCATGGTATCTGGCAGAATTTTCCATGAAGCAGGAAATTTGAAAGGCTGTTTTGCCTATCTTGGCAGTTTGACAGTCACTTTCTTCTGTATTCTGCAGAATGTCAAGCAGTTTCTTCTGTGAAGCAGGAACCCTGAAGGATCTTCCCATATTTTGGAGTGTTCAGTTATCACTTTTCTGTGGGTCCGGAATGTCCAATTATACAGCACACCATCAAGCAGTCCAGGCAAGAGCTGTTTCTTGCCCAAATGGCAAGTCTTGTCACATTGAAGACAAATTTCATAATGAGTTTCTTCAATGCCTATCAACCTCTCTGAAGTAATTGATGTTGCCAGAAACAGACATGTCTCACTGTTGAGAAAAGTCTAAGTTCTTAAATCTTTTTAATGCTATATTCTGTATTCTTTAAAGTGCTGAAAATTATCTAGCTAACTGAAATGTATCTCTGTATATCTCGAGAACCTAATTAACACATCAAGTTTGACTATTATAAGTGGCCATCTAGTAATCCAATTTTAATTATACAATATATTTTTAAATGAAGTATATAAAAACAATACCTTAAACAAGAGAAGAAATACATTGTAACAAAATCGACCTTAAATCTATATCAATAGACCAAGATCCATTCCATACCAATGCAAAGTGTTAATTTCTGTATCATATCCCCCTTTAAATGAAAACAAATATTTATAAACAACCATTTTGCCAATTTGGGCATAGTTTTCTCCAAACTGCTTCCTTCTGTTTATTGGGCAAAGTACTTTTAGGGTTTAGGGAGGCCTTTTGAGGGGTCTTGTTCCATCAAACCACATTAGGCTGTAAGGAATTCACAGGTTCCTATCCTATGTAGAAACAAAAACAGAACCTTTTTTCCAAAGCAATATATCCTTAGACCCAAATTTTGAAGTCAAGATACCTTTAAAGTATATATGTTGGTTTAGCTTAGCAGCCTGTACAATGAAATGTCTCTCCATACTTAGCTCATGTACAGTCAAAAAATTCAAAGAAAACACAATAATATACATAACCCATACTCTCTGTGTTTATTTGATCTTTACATGGCTTATTTTTATTTACTTCTTCAATATATGACTGTCTCTACTCTTTTATGTTACTTTTACAGTCTTTTTAAAAACATTGTTTTATTTTATAACTGTGTACACTTTCTCAACTCTCTTCCAAACCTACATACATTTTTAAACACACTGTATCCTATTTATAGGATTTTTATGTCTGAACCTGTCCTATGGTGTATCTGAAATCCTTTTCTGACCAGCAGTGCTTCTTAAAATGCTAAGCTGGCTAGGACTAAGGCTGCTTTGCCTTTTGGCCCAGCCCAGTCCAATATGGTGGAGGTATGTTCACCATAACCTCTGTGAACCATGCTCACTGCCCCAGCTCCAGGAACCTAGTAGATCTACATTGCCATTAAGCAACTTGTACCCTTCTTTTCACAAACCACATTTAAGTGTTCCATAGTTGGACCTCCCGAAAGAGCCAGAGCTGTTCATGCTGCCAGTACGAACCAGGAAGACTTCTTAAAGGAGCCATGTCTCTGCTTGTGGCAAGTAAACAGAGGCTATCTGAAAAAAAAATGTGGCTACCAAGAAGCTGCACTTGGCTGCTATTTTTGTGGATCTAGAAGCCCACTTTTCAAGCTTTCCTAGGCTTTATGTGAATGCACATTGCAGAACGTTTGGGCACCATTTTGTAGTAGGAGACTTCTTGTTAATTTCCTGGCTGCTCAGATCCAAATAATCACACAGAAACCATATTAATTACAACACTTCTTGGCCAATGACTTAGGCATATTCCTAACTAACTTTTACATCTTAAATCAACCAATTTCTATTAATCTGTGTATTGCCATGAGGCTGTGACTTACTGGTAAAGGTTCTGGGGGCATTTGTCTCCTTCATCAGCTACATGGTGTCTTATTGACTCACCTCTTCTCTACATATATCTGTTTGAATTTCCCACCTAGCTTTGCTCTGCTAAGCCGTTGGCCAAAGCAACTTCTTTATTAACCCATGGTAACAAAACATATTCACAACATGCAAGGTGGAATCCCACATCAGATGTGCACATACCATACCTACCTAACTGGCATTCAAACTGCCTGACACACAACATCCTTTTACTTAGAACATTTCTAAGACATGAGTTCAATTGCTTTAGAAAGAATACAAGTTTTATAGGAGAAAAATATACTTTACAACAAACAAGTTAAAAAAATAAAATGATATCATTTTATATTAGATAATTTTCTCCTAGGATTCAGAAAAATCAGAGTACTTGTAATGCAATGAATATCCAGTTGGATACTCTGCTGCTTTAATATTCTAAGTGAGACTGACCCAAAAGCAAAATAAAATGTAATATCTTGTGAAGAATAAAACTTGCAACCTGCTATCTCAGAAACAGTATAAAATGTATCTTCCAAATTCAATTATGAAACACTTCTAAAGTGTGTGTCAAGGCATAATATTCTCATCTTTTATTTTGGTAAATGATTTAATCATAACCATCCTATGGTTTTGTTTCCTTTATTTTCATTAAGGAAAGAAAACTGAGAATATCCCATGGAAATCTAAAGAGACAAAGCTGTTAGGGCAAAAAGAATGACAGCGCTTCCAAAAATTTTAAGGGTCCTTGCCTCATGGTAGTTATGACTAGCAATCTTTGCCTCTATTCTTATTTCCTAAGGAATCTGAGAAAAGACATAACATATTACAAAATTCATGATAAGAAAAATATTATCTAGAACCCCTACGATGTTTTCAACTTTAGTTTCTAAATATGCATTTGAAATAATATATTTGATGCAGACACTATTTAGAGGCTATTAAATATAAATTACTGTTCTTGATAGTCAGAGCCACTCTAATGAACTCAGAATGCATTAATTCTACAGAACCACAGGATTTGCTCCTAGGCTACTTCTCACTGAATTATGTTTTTCTTCTCCTAGCTATAAGAGAAGTCTTGGAGACTTCTCTCTGTCTCAAATGGTACTTTTTCCTCTTTTCTCATTTACAACTTCTCTTCTGGTTTTAGAAGCAAGGTGATAAGGCTTTTTTTTATCATTTTAAAATAACACAGACTCTAAACTATAATCTGAAGAATTTATATTTATAAAACACATGAGCATTAGAGCTTGTGTAATGCATTGAAAACCCCAGGCAACCATAATCTTTCTGTAATCAGGATGGCTCACCTGCTTTGCCCAATCCAAACATGATAATCAAGTTTGAAATGATCAGTCAAGGTCTATATTCGGATACTTTCAGTTGTAAGTGACAAAAAAGCCAATTCAAGTACATTTCAGAAAACAAGGGAAGAAAGGAAAGGAAAGGCATCTATTTTCTCTAGAAAATAGCTTGAAGGTGGACTGGCTTTAGGTAAAACTTGATCAACAAGATGATATCAGTTACATTTCTTTCATCATTCTGTTCTGTATTCCATACTATCTCTACACCTGAACTCCTATACTAAAACTCCTGTATCTATCTAAGCCAGATGCTTGTTTTACAGCTACAGAATTGCTGCAGCAACTGAAACCTTGATTCATGCTGTTAAAGAGAATCCTTTCTGGCAGAAATTACAGTTTTGAAGAGATCTGAATCACCTTTCCTTGAACCAATCACTATTGCTGGGAGGAGTATATATGCTGACTGGTTTATTTAATCAGAGATTTGAGAGAGGTATATGTACCCAAATCATGTTTTATAAGTTATGGAGGCAATATTTTTGTGAAAATAGAGCAATAACCAAGAAACTTACAACATAAGTGTCAAAAATATGTCAATGACAAAATGTATGTAGGTTCTAGACATAAACTATTGATAAAATATACATAGCACTTTAAGAAATTAAATATTAACATGAAAATACATTAATATATAACATAAAATATATTGACATAAAGATAATACACATGTGAAAGAGAATTTCTAAAAAGAACCCATATCTGTAGAAACTGATTGACTGACTAGTATACCAATGATTTAGACAGGTTGGAATCTGGGAGATCCAGAAGAAAATTACCTTATCTGAGCTAACTTTAGCATTCTAAACAGCCATTCCTAGCCTACTTCTGTATCTGAGCTAGCATCCTTTGACTAATAGATTAAAAGCCCTTTTTAATCTATTTAAGCAGACCACTAGTGTCCACCAACTCAAAAACGAATATCATCAGATAGCATCTAACACTACATAATACCTTAGGGTTCTAGAGGGATAAACGTTCATCACCATGGATGGAAATGGTAAGCATGATGGCTGGAGCAGCAAGTTGAGAGCTCTTATCTTGAATAACAAGCAAGAATAGAGAGAACAAACTGAAAATAGCATGAGTCTTTAAACTCTCAAAGCCTGCCCCTAGTGACATACTTCCTCCAGCAAGGAACCACCACAAACAGCTCTGCTAACTATGAGCCATGTACCCAAATGCATCAACCTATGAGAGATGTTTCTCATTCAAATAACCACATTTCACACCATATAGGGTGGTGTTTTACATAGGGTTTTACATGATAATGTAAACACATCTAGTCCAACTTCATAAAGAAAACTACATACTTCCAACACATAATGACACAGAATATATATAGTACCATTTTAAAAGGAAGGAATGGGGATATAGGAAATACTGGATCAAGACAAGACCACACACATCAGGACAAACAAAAAATCCTGTGTTATGTTGGAAGTTTGTAATTTGCTTTTTGATTTTATAGGGGAGCTACAATGAAGAGATTGCCTTAAGGCTCAGAAAATACTTTGGACTTTTAAACAATGTTGTCACCATGGGAACTTTTGAAGATTAAAGACTCACACCATTTGTAGCTCACTCTCTGTGGCTACAAGCTTGAGGTTCAAGATGTGAGGCTTCAACCTGCTGCTTCTGCCACCTTGCTTTCAGATTGCAGTCATGCCTTCCTGTCATGACAAATTCTTTTCTCACTGGCACCATAAGCCCAAATAAACTCTTTCTTCTGCCTTAGGCATGATGTTTTGCCACATCAGTAGAAAAGCAATTAAAATTGTGCTTCCTTGTAATCTCTTCATCTGAAACTGTACAAATTTGAGACTTTTACTCTTCACTCACTAAGTTTCTAGTTACAGTTACCATCTATAAACTTTCTGAATTTTTAATCGTCTTCCAAGGGATTCAAAAAATTCTTGCTTTTTAGGTATTGATTATGCCAGAATTCATACTTTTTTTCAGATAGCAATGCACCCCTTCAATTTATAATTTTCTGAGTCATTTTTTTGATATTTTTCTGTGGAATTCTGCATATTTCTTCCGATCTCACTAAATCTGTATGAGAAATCCTATGAAAACAATTTTATTTTATTTCCAAATAGAAAAATGGCTACTTCATTGAGTAATTAAATTCTGGATCTACAGAAGAACCTTGCATTGCTATTGAACAATTTCATACATATTTGGAACCATATAGTATTTCCTTGTGTTATTAGAACTTTATGACTATGATACTTTCTTTATTGGTTACTTCATGATTTTTAACTAATCATAATACATTTTTATTTGGTCACAAATTAACTTACAAATGAGTATGCAACTCAGTTTCAGACAACTTGACCATGTTTTTATTTTCAGCACCACAAATAAACAATGTAACTTTATGTTGTTGTATTAAGTTATTCATTGAACAGATACTTATTGATCATATGCTGTTAAATTAGACATAATTTTAAGCTTGAAATAAAAAAATATGAACAGTACTGATATTCTAGCTGCATGGTTCATAGAGTCTAATAAAGGAGAAGTTTCAAGTGGCAAAATTATCTGAATATGCATTTATTTTCATTTGGCAATATTAGTGTAAGCAGTAAAGTAAGGCATTAAAATGGTGTAGGTAATCATTGTCTTAAGAAAGATTATCAAATTGCTACTAAAGTAATATTTTATTTATGTACTTGTTTATTCTTATTTTTGTTTGTTTTGAAATATGGTTTCTCTATATAACCCTGACTGGGTTGGAACTAGCTTTGTAGACCAATTTGGCCCTGAACTCAATGATCTTCCTGCCTTTGCCTCCACAGTACTGGGATAAAAGCCACTATTCCTGGCTCCTAATATTTCAATATAGATATGAAAATACTTAACTAAAAATTTATTTTTGTAAAAATTGTACTAATTTTCTTCTCTATTTCAATGCATACAAAATAGGGATGATTTAGGACTAACTTTACTGACTTTTTGCCATTTTTCTTAACATTTTTAAACAGAAAGTTTCAGGGAGAAAGCTGATAAAATGGAAGGACCTCCTTCTGACACTGTAAATGTGTAAAAATTTGCACCCATTTCAGGAAGAATAGTTCTCTAGTGATTAAGCTCTCTAGTGATATATTTCTCTGGTGATTAAGCTCTCTAGTGATATAGTTCTCTAGTGATTAAGCTCTCTAGTGATATAGTTCTCTAGTGATTAAGCTCTCTAGTGATATAGTTCTCTAGTGATTAAGCTCTCTAGTGATATAGTTCTCTAGTGATTAAGCTCTCTAGTGATATAGTTCCCTAGTGATTAAGCTCTCTAGTGATATAGTTCTCTAGTGATTAAGCTCTCTAGTGATATAGTTCTCTAGTGATTAAGAAACTGTATACTGGACTGACAGGACAACTAAAGCAGGTACAGGCAGCTGCTATCAATTCTAGCAACCTAAGCCTAAGTTGAGTCCTCAGAAACCATTGGGTAGAAGGAAAGAACCAACTTCTACGTGTCCTTCTTACTTCCACGTATGTACAGTGGCACACACACAAAAATTTATTTTAAAAATAATCTCTGTTCGGGGGGGGGGCATCTTGGTCCTGCCTCAAAGAGGGGACAAGACAGTCATAGTTGACTTCCCAGGGGAGGCCTTAACCTCTCTGAGGAGCAAGATTACTCCTTAAGAGTAACCTACACTATGTAGCAAGACACTTTGTTAAAAGAAGAGGCAACAATAAAACTCTTCAGTATATAGACATAAGTAAATATTTTTTGAACAGGATTCTAACAATAAAAGACAATCTCAGGGATTGGTAAAGAAGATTACATGAAATCAAAATGCTTTGACATAGGAAAAGAACCAAATCAGCCTACCAAACCAAACAAACAAAATCATCAAAATGATAAGACTACATTTAGATTTGGAAAATATCTTTGGAAACTACATTATTATTATTTGGCCATTCTCAATTTCTTTCTAGACCTTCTCTGACCATTTATTCCCTTTTTGAGACTTACTATTTCACATGCTCTCCTGAATTTTGTGGTATATATTTTTTTTCAGAGAGTGTGTGTGTGTGTGTACATGTTTTGTAGGTCAGAAAACTAGAAATAAAAATGATCATGGAAAAGATCTAGAAAGAAAGCCGGATGGGACATCAAGTTGAGAAGGGAACCATCTGATGTGAGAGGGGACAAGGTATAGTAGTAGGGGAAGAGAATAATTGAGGATGAATATAATGACATACATACACTAAGATGCCATGATGAAACTTAAAAACTTATATGCTAACCTTAAACATTAATTGCAAATTAATGAGTTTTGAGCTTCAGTTCTGACTGCCAGATAGTCTATAACTCAATCTTTAATGCAGTGATCCTGTAATCCAATGGTTCTTAACAAGGGTTGCCTAAGACCGTTGGAAAACATATATATTTGTATAACAATTCATAATAGCATCAAAATTTCAGTTATAAAGTATCAACAAAAATAATTTTGTCTTTGAGGCTACTACAACATGAGGGACTCTTAAAGTGTCACAGTTTTAGAAAGGTTGAGAACCACTACTGTAATTTATTCTATTCTATTTTGTATTTTTCTGTAATCAGACAGGGTGGATTTTCTCACAATACTCATTGTTATCACATGGCAATAAACACATACACAGAGAAAGGAAGGAAAAGGAACGTAATCTAGGCAAGTATTTGTGAGCACCTATTATGTGGAAAGCAGTATAGGGAGACACTTAAAAACTTGGAAAAAAAAACTTGGTCTTTTCTCTTTTTTAGGTTATCTATTATTTTCAGAGAAAATTCAAAAAGCTATCATATAACATGGACTATACTAGATGTAAGAAGTAAATATGAATCATATTGAGAATTTAAAGGAAGATGTTTAATTTGCTTGACAAACAGTAGAAGTGAATGTTTTTTGAGATTAGCAAACTCAAAAAGTAAGCGAATAGAAAGTTGAACTTAGTTTATAGTGATCAGCACTTCATTGACCCTTTATTTGCTGCCTTGAAGAATTTTAACTATTGATCACTATTTAATAGGCTTTCAAATAGGTAAACCTTTAGATACATCTATTGTAAATTAAATATTCATTCTAAAGCTGACTAATTAAATGGCCATAAGCTGTGTTATTTTTTGGGCAGAGTGATATTATATAAGAGCACATAGTATGGGAGACAGAAGAGATTATGAAGCCATTGTTAATTCTGACTGAGGAGGCAGACACATGTGCTGGGTGCCATAAATAGATTGGTAGCTAGAGACGCTTGCATTTGAAATATACTTTAGCTTCTTAGACCCTCAACTTTGGGAAAGTTATTCCATGTCCCCAATATTCATTTACTTTGTTTGAACATGATATATAACTCTTGAAATATTTTGAATAAGATATGACAGTCAAGAGATGCATACATACTCAAACATATACATATGCAAATTTGATATTTGATTTAGAAGAAATAATACATTTTCTTTCATCTGCTTTTTAACATGTAAAGAAAGTGTTCTACAACAGAAAATAACTTTCCTAATATATTTAATTGTAGCAAAACTGAAACTAAATCCAGGTTTTTGATTCATTGTTCACTTTCATATAATTTGAAGATATTGGTCTGTCTATGATTTATTTCCTTCCATTTGAAGATATGTACTTTTTTTAGGCAAGAGGATCATTCTCAATCAATGGCTATTAAACTTCACAATATAATACAATCACTGGAGAGCTTGTTAAATGTTGATTTCTGGATTGAAATTTTACAGAATCAGGATTGAGTTCAGGGTCTAAAATTTTAACAACTATTCATATAATTTCCTTGCTGATGACAGCAGATTACACTCTGAGATATCTCTCAGTATTCTACATTGAAAATTGTAAAGTTTTTCAATCTCCAGAGTTTATAACCTTTATATGTATAATTCTGAAATCTTAGTATACAAGAAACTCAATCACATGGGGTACATTTTAACAATAGTATTTATTGTGGTGGGACAGACGGCTCAGTAGTTAAAAGCAATGACTGTTCTTCCAGGCAGCCTGGGTTCAATTCCCAGCATGCACATGACAGATCACAAGCATCTGTAACACCAGTTCCAGGGAATCTAATGCCCTCTTCTAGACCCTACAGTTACCAGGCACATATAAAGGCACAGACTTCTATGCAGACAAAACAGCCACACATATAAAATTCAATAGACATTTAGCTCCATGAGTTCTGATTCAGTACATATCTGGTTAATATTTTGAAAGTCACTCATTGATAAAATATTTCCCAGTAGCTGAAAAAAATTGTAAAGGTTGATTTTTTGTAGTCATTAGTACTTTTAACATTTACTATTATTTTAGGATAGATAGTCAACATCCAGATTCATTATAAGCAGGACTTTTTTCATTTGTACTGATGCTTTAGTGAAATACAAAATTCTATTGAGTCAGGGTTATACTGGATTAACTTCAGAAGTGCTTAACTACTTCTTATTGCTATAGTAGCTCACAGTGTCCTGCCTCTGAGAAGTAATAAGCTGTTCTTTTAATCTAGATGTCAAATGAAACTTCATGATAAAAGATTACCAGGACATTTCTTGCTCAGATGTCTGGTTGGGTAGTTGCCTAAGAGAAAAAATTAAATTTGTATTAATTTATATTTTAGTCACTTGATTCCTTTTCTAAACAAGTCATTTCTGGAAGTTTTTGACTTGGATCTGCTTAAATTTTCTGAATTCCTGAAACACAAATACATTCACTGGTACAGTGAGTATGACCCAATTTAAGGGAGGGGGCACAAAAGGAGTATCTCCTCAATTTTTTTTGTTATTGAGTTTTTCTACTTTGCAAAGGCACAACTACCTTTCTGGAAATCACCAGCACTTCCAGTGATTTTTACCTTTTAGTTGGTATTTTAGCTTTCCATTTTATTGCCTGCTACACTTTAAAATATGGTCCCTATCACCACTAAAAGAATTTAAAATAATTATTCACCAAAAGTGTGACTAAAGGGATCATGGTCTAATTCCGGGATAGTGGCAAAAATACCTGAGCTCCTGCACTCCTTTTGTGCCCCTCCCATAAATTGGACCATACTCACTGTAGTGATTTGAATGAGGTTATTCTTCATAGACTCAGATGTTTGAATACTTAGTCCCCAGTGGGGGCACTGTTTATGAGTTTTAGACTGTGTGTCCATGAAGGAAGTATGCTACTGGAGGTGGGCTTTGAGACTTTAAAGACTCATGTCATTTCTAGTTTGCTCTGTGTTTTATTTTTTTAGGTTGAGGATGTGAGCTCCCAGATTCCTGCTCCTGTTGTCATGACTTCAGTTTTCTGGCAATAACCTCTCCCTGTGGAAGATACTTATCCCTCTTGAACCACAAGCCCAACTAAACCCTTCTCTAAGTTGCTTTTGGTTATTATTGTGTTTTAATCACAGCAACAGAAAGAAATCCAACATGGATGATGCTTATTTGAAAAAAAAAATGTTTCCTATTGAAGTACCAGACTCTAACTGATTCTGTCTTGTGAAATAGTTTAACAGAAGACAGAGTATTTTCAAATTATTTTAGCATAAACAAAAAGACAATGAGGAGTTTTTTGTAAGAAAACTATAATCAATTCAATGCAGTTCTACTCAATCAAATTATATTTAACACAAACAGATCTCTAGGTCATTAAAGGAACTCAGAAGAATCCTTAAAATTTTAAACCATAGGAAAATTCAGTGTCATTTATATAAACTTTCTAAATAACAAAAATAATAAAATTTAAGTACACACACATATATGTATATGTATATATATTACACTTACATATACATTGCATCAAATTTCATCTTTAACTATATTAACTGTACAGCTTAGTGGCATCAAGAATATTCATATTATGTAATAGACAGTAAATGGTTGAATAACTTTATTCAAAAACAGAGAGATATATATCACTCATTTTAAATGGAAATGCTAAAGTTCTGTATTATAACAAAGCTAAGCTTTTGTATACTCTTGGGCCATTTATGACCACAGATAGCCACAGTATGACATGTGTCAAAAGCACACTCTGTAAATGACATTTCTTTAGGGCACTTTATGAATCCTTAGTATCCTTTCAATTTTGTCTTGTCAGTGGAAATTTTACTTGTCAGGGCTGTCATTTGTTACAGATTTTACATTTATTTTATTTTATGTGTATGAGTGTTTTGATATCTGTATACTTTGCCTTGTCCCCACAGAGGCCAGAAGAGGGTATTAGACTCACTGGAACTGGAGTTACAGACAGTTGTGAGCTTACATGTGAGTGCTGGGAATTAAATCTGGTTTCTCTGGAAGAACAGACAGTGCTCTTAATTACTCAGCCATCTTTCCAGTCCCATTTGTTATGTTTTAAACTTATATAAGAGTCAAACACTGAATATTAATTCATGTAAAAAATCAGATTGCACTAATTTGATAACATCTTCTAACTTTACCTAATACATGTAAACTTGGCATTTTGCTTTGTCAGGGAAGAGGCAGAGTTCCACTGTGGATCAGACTCATTTCTTTTGGCTAAGCTTTGTGATTACTGGGATTACAGGGTGGTACTACCATACCTGGCTCTGAAATTGACTTTTATACTATTTAGAGTTGTGTCCTTTCTGATAAAAGCTATTAAATGTAATAAATAATAAATCCTACATTTCAACTTGTCATTAGTCTCCTAAGTCATTATTTAAATATACTGTTTATAGTTGGTCTTCCATTTGACTCCAAGTAGCATTCTCCTGAAGCTATTAGTGAAATAAATAATACTACAAGGCCCCCAAAACAAAAAACTCAGAACATTGACCTTCCAGTGAACCCAATGTACTATCTTATTCTTTCTTGTACATGATTTATATATGCACACACACACACACACATAAATAAAAGTCTTTTACTTGTTTTTATTTTGTACATGTTCTAAAGAACATCCCTCAAAGTGTTGAATTTGTCCCTCAAAGTGTTGAATTTTGGAAACTTGTCTCTAAGTATGGCAGTATCAGACTTGTTGAGACCTTAAAGTTCTGTCCTCAAGAGATATCATGGGATGTGATTGATTATGTTTTTCAGAATGTATACCTCAAAAGCAATTGGTATAGCTCCTTTGGGATCCTGGCAAATAAGTACTCATGAGAGAATTTCCATAAAAATAAGGAATGGCTCCTCTCCTTTTTCTTTGGCTTCTGTCTCCCAGTGTGATCCCACTCTTTCAAACTACTTCTGCCATCATTCCATATGTTATCAGGCCCTCACCAAAAGCCAAAGCAAGGAAGAGATGCAACTTTCAATGTTTGACCTCCAAAACTGTGAGCTTAATAAACCTCATTTTCTCAAGTAGCCACTTTCAGATATTTTGTCTTAACAATGAAAAATGATTAATAGAGGAAGAATTCTAATTTTCTTTTGAATGGAGATATTCATTTTTTCCAAAAGTAATGTTGAAAATACTTTTCTTTCTCAGTTGAAGAGGTTGGCCACCTTGATGAAAATTATTTAACCATCTGTTTAAAGATTAATTTCTGGGGTCTGTATGCTGCCAAATCATTTCTTCGAAATGCCTTTATGCCAGTATCATATTGTTTGGGATACTGTAGATTTGTAGTGACTTTTAAAATTTAGATATATGAGTTCTCCAATCTTGGTTTTTAAAGATTGATAAGTCCTTGAGGTTTCACATACATATTAAGAATGCTTTTTTTCTGTTTCCAAATAAAAATGTCACTGACATTTTGATAAGGATTTTGTTTAAACTGTAGATTGCTCTGGGTTGTAATGACATTTTAGCAATATTAAATATTTCAGTACATAAAGACAGGATGTCTATATTTAACATCTAGCAGTGTTTTATATTTTGGCATATAAACGTTTCAATTTTTTAATTAAATTTCTCTCAAAGTATTTCCTGGTGTTATCATAAATTGTTTTATTTTCTTAGTTTCATTTTCAAAATTATCCATTGTAAGTACATAGCAGTGTATTTTTTGTAAATTGATTTTGTGTTCTGAAATTTTTCTTCATTTTTCAGAATTGATTTGTACTGAATTTCCAATACCATGTTGAAGAAAAGTAACAAACTGAGATATTCCTAACTTTTTCCTGATTTTAGACTAGCTTTGAAAGATTCACTACTGATGATGATGTTAGCTGTGGGTTTCTGATACATGATCATTATTATCTGAGAGAGTTTTTTTTTCATCTTCCTAGGTTGCTGATTATTTTTATCATGAAAGTGTGACAATTTTTGTTAATGTTTCTCCACCATTTAAGGTGATTGTATATTATTTCTTTATTTAATTATGCGATATATTTTCATATGTTGTAACACTCTTACTCTTGTTTCTACTTAGAAAATTCATCTGGGCATGTTATATAATCCTCTTAATATGATGCAGTTTTTAATTTGCCAGTATCTTACCTTGAACTTTCTTCATCAATATTTATAATGAATATTGATGGAACCGTTGTTTTATCTCTTTGGTATTTTTGTCTGGCCTTGTTATGAGGGCTACATTAATATCATAGAATCCCCAAAAAGTGTTGACCTTCTTTAAAATTAAATAATGACCTAAGAAAAGACTAGTATAAATTCTTGAAATGTTTACTAGAATTTTCTGATGGAGCTACCTAGTTCCTGGATCCTTTTTTTGGGATAATTTTATCTATCAATTTTAGTTGTATATTTAGGCAGATATTCCAACTCTTTGTGATTTTTTCTGGATATATTTTGTATCTCTGGGAAATTATTTATTATATTGAGCTATTTCAATTTATTATCACACAACTTAAAAAATGATGTAAAATTAATAAGAATACCCCCATGGATATATGATTATAATGACATCTATAGTTTATTATGACACTTATCAACATTTCTTAAGGATTTGTCAATTTCTTTGACCATTTAGAAATTTAACATTTGGTTTTGTTGAATTTTCTTTTCACTGATGTATGCATATATATTTCCTTCTAACTGCAAACTTGGAGTCTAGTTATTTCTAGTTCTTTAAGTCAGAAAAATAAGGGTTTATTTCTGAGATTTTTCTTACCATTTTTGGCTAAGAATTATGGCTTGTGTTTAAATCAGCACTGCCTGCTCTTCCAAAGGTCCTGAGTTCAATTCCCAGCAACCACATAGTGGCTCACCACCAACTGTAATGAAATCTGGTGCCCTCTTGAGGAAGATCCCTGGTCAGAGGTCCTCATCACCTTAGACAATGAAACTCAAAATGGACAAGTTCAACAGAAACACCATATACATACTGCCCATGCATGCTTCAGCATTGCCAGGGCACAAATTTCATTTTACATCCAATACAACTCTTCTACCTAAGAATCAAGGAACACTGTGGAAGAGGGGAAGGAAAGAGTTTAAGAATCAGAGGACCAGGGAGTCTGGTGTGAAATTGTTTTCTAGATGTGACAGGGAACCTATACTCAGGCAATCTCAACAATATGGCTGCCTAAACAAGACTTGCACAATGACAACACCAGTTGATACACCAATTTTGATGGGATAAATTTCATAGTGTTCCTTTCCTAAATAAGAGCAGCAAGCAATTAAACAATGCTGAGAAAACGAAAAGTTGTTTTCCTTGGGGATATGTCCCTTCTTGGTTATCCAATACAAAGAAGTCAGCATTAAAAACACATACAGTCAAGCAACATTAAATGGACTCAGTAAGCACTATTTATATATTTATTCATTTGTATATAAAGAAAAAGAGGTCATAGATTTAACGGGGATATGGAAGGAGTCTGGGGGATCATATAATATTTTAAAAACAAAACTAAAACAGTACTTTGGCTTCAGATCACACAGATTTAACTAAAATATTCACAATTTGGAGGAAAGTATTTTGCCAGAAGAACTTGTGGTCTTAATCATGAAGATGAGATCTTCTGCTTAAATACCTGACACCAAGAGAGGTCACACAGTGAATATGCTCATAATCATTTCAATAGCTGTGTCAACTGAAGAAGGGGGCTGAGGGTCTGATTTAATAAGTGTCCTTATAATCAAATAAATAACTATGACGGAAAAGAAAGAACCAGGCTCAGAGGTGAATTCTCTTTCCCAAGAGGCTGCTAGGGAGTCTGGGGCATTTATGAAGTGGGATGTGGTGGTGAGTATCACAGTCCATCATGTATACTTGACACATGGGCACCAATGTCCAGAACCCACGAAAAGAAAACCAAGAAAGGAGCTAGGAGGATTCCAGGAAGTGTGATGGTGCCTGGGAGAACACACCAGTCTCCCTTTGTGGTCCTCACACTGGACTAAGGAAAGAAAAAAAAATAGTGATACATTTCTCCCTTAACAGTATTGAAGTTTTCTTCCATTAGTTATTATTACTGTGTTTTAGTTTCTATTATTCTCAAAATATTTCCCAATTTTCATTACAATATTTTTTAAAAGTCCTTCAATGCCACTACCCTGAGGGAGGATCTTTCCTCTCCAACTAATGTATTCCAGAAATATCTTTACAGACCTACTTAAAAGCCATGTTTCCTAGATGTTTGCATTGTCAATCAAGGCGACAATCAAGATTAAAGGTCACAAGTATGTGTAGTGGTTTGAATAAGAATGTCTTCCACTGGCTCAGTTATTTAAACACTTGATCACCAGGTTTTAGTCATACAAGTTGTTTTAGGGAGGTTTGGGAGGTGCTTTCTTGGAAGAAGCACATCATTGGAGGTGAACTTTGAGAGTTTAAAGACTCATACTCCTTCTCCCTCTCTAGTTCAAGATGGGAGCTCACATTTTTCTGCTCCTGATACTATGCCTACCCTTTACCACTATGACCCCCCCCACCATGAGAGACTCTTAACTTTCTGGAACTGTAAGTCAAACTTTTTCTTTCTTATGTGGTCTAAGTATTTTATCACAGCAACATAAAAGTGATATAGTACGTGACTTTTTCAGTTCTTTAGAATACATGACTGATTCTGAATGATTTCATATCCCAAAATTGTTCATACCAGCATATGAAGGTTGGTGTCTTAGATGGCTTACAGTATATTCCCCTACACAATTTCTTGTCTTAGGTAACTACATGTCTGTGGCTCTTTCTTCCATAGCTTTTATAAATTTTATCGTCTGCTTTAGGTAAAATCAGATGCTATTTTTACAGAACCAACCTCTGAGTTATGTGAAATAGAAACCAGTGATTCTGGCTATATAGTTTACATTATTGTTATTTGGTATATACTGTTACCACCAGTTCATGGGAACAAGTTGAGACCAAAAGTACTTTCTTTGCACCATGACCATATATACCACAGGGAAGGAGAACAAAGTGGAACAAAATTATTATGAAAATTTCTGGCCTTTATTCCCCATGGTTTAT
Organism: Ondatra zibethicus; assembly: GCA_004026605.1. Lineage (NCBI taxonomy): Eukaryota > Metazoa > Chordata > Mammalia > Rodentia > Cricetidae > Ondatra > Ondatra zibethicus. The sequence goes on along the minus strand of PVIU01010628.1, from coordinate 49,191 downwards.
TCTTTTTAACTAATTATGTAGTGTGTGTGTGTGTGTGTGTGTGTGTGTGTGTGTACAGGTGATATTGTGCCATACACATAAGACAATCTCAGATGTCAGTCCTACAGCATTAGGCTTTTATGTGCTTTATACTGCATCGTAGATCAGTGCAGTTGTATAAGACATTCAGTTTTCAGCATCACTCTAAAGTATTTTGCCAATTTCTATTATTGCTTTTAATGTTTCAGTCTGGAGTTTAGTAATTCATCCTATTACACATATCTCAAATATATATTTATGCACATATACACACATATGCATATAGGTTTTAAAGGACAACTGTGATCAACCTTGCTCAGCCATAATCAGAGAAGCTTCCTCATGAAGCAAATAACAACAAATACAGGTATCAACAGTCAGACAATATGCAGAGACTGAGAGACCTTGGAATATTGAGCCCTAAATGTATACCTCCACGAAATTCTTTTCCTCAAGATTCAGGGAACTCTGCAGAAGAGGAGGAGAAAGGAGATTCTCTAAGTCAGAATCTATTTCTAACTGATAACCATTCACAAATGAAAAAATTAGTTTTAGGATTACTAACATATGTCATTACATCAAGTTTTAAGGACAAATCTTGGATAAAAGTTTTGGCTGAAAAAAAAGCCTTTTAAATTTAAATCAATACATGGATTCTTTGTGCTTGATTGCATAAACAATAAAATTCCCAGGAATTGATCAGGATGTAACACATTCTCTCCTTCTTCAGTTTTCTAAAGATTGAGAGGGAGAGGGGAGAAGTAGAAGAAAAGAAAGAAAAGGTAAGGAAAAGACTTTATTGACTTGATTCATTCTTAAGTGAAAATTAAAATGAGCAAGATTTAACAAAGAAAAAGAAATCAAACTCATGGAAGGTGTATAAGATTGTAAGACATTCTGGTTGTTTTCTGTTCATGTCAAAAAGATGGGCTATATCTGGTTTGTGTGTTTGTTTGTTTCTGTGTTCCATAGCTGATTCAATGGATTAGCACAATTCCTTTTTTTACTGTCTGAACTCAAACTCAAGCAGGGGAATGACATGAGATTTGGTCAACACTCAGTGACAAGTCAATAGAGATTTGTTCTATTATTGTTTCAGCTTGGGTGATGCATGGCAATTAAGCAATTAAATAACAATGCATGGCTTTTATCACTATTTTTCTATCAAGATAGGGAAGATTACAGCTCACCATGTTTTTCTTCATTAGTTAATGCCTGTCAAAAGTAACTTAATGAAATTTATTTAAGGGAAAATTGGTAAATCTATAATTCAGGGTGTCAAGACATAGCAAATCATCCTGTGAATGAAGATGAAAAGGAAAGACAGCCCCAAATTGAGTCTTTTCAAATCAATGAATATTGACCTACACTTTCATTTGTGAATATAATAATTTTTAATTTATGTTACATTTTTGGTTATGATAGTTGTCCTTAAGTCTTGTTTTTACCCTACATTCCATTTCCCCTGCCTTTAAAATGAATATAGTTATGACTATGCCCTTTCAAATGAATAGGTAGAAAGGGTTTTGATACAGAGTTTTTACAGGTGACTTAGAGAGGAGAAAATATCACAGATTTCTTTAGCTATCATCTTGTTAAACCTTTTCATCTTACTGATGGTCAAGTTGTGATATGGCATAGTAAGTGACTTTTTTAAAGTCACCCAACATGTTATTAAATTCCACTTCAATCATGCTTAAATTATAATTACTGTACTTATAGAGAAATCTTTTTTTTCCTTTCAGTAATTTCTCACACAAAATTATGAACAAAGCATAAATAACATTTTTAGATAAGCTTTTCCCACAACCACAATTTAACTAGACACTGACTTTTCAAGCCCATGTATGGACAGTTCCTCTTCCTTAATTGACTATCTCAAGCTAATAGCAATATTATAAGCAAATAAACCATGAACCATAGTATAGAGAAATATATAAACTGCAATCTTGATCAGTTCTCATAGATGTTCCACAGATTTTCCTTTGTTTTCTCCACAGAGTTTTATGCAGTGCACCCATATTTATTGAAGTAGCTGGCAGCTGTAAATGGATACCTAATTTAAGAGGTTATTTTCTGAGTTACTCACAAAGTAAAACAAACAAATAAATAAATAAATAAATATGGTTCTTAAAAATATGGTGCTTCTTTTTGTAAGCAATTGAAATGCAGTCTGCAGTCTAAAAATATGAATCACTGTATGGTAAAATCAGCATAGCCTTAAAGTACTGGGGTTCTTGATTGCATCATTCAGGGTAATTATTTGTTGATCACATTACTAGGTATCTTGTATTTATAAGTATTTCCAGTCCATATCAATGGACTTTGTAGAGACAGTCAGTATATTTTAAATTGTAAGGTCCCTACAGGGCAGAGACCTCATTTTAACTATTGTGGTTTATTTATTTTCCCTCCACAGGATTTAGTTCATTCAATATTGTATTTTATGGGCCAAATAGAGTAGGAAAATATCACCATTGATATTACTTTATCTGTGAGAGAAAACAAAATAGATTTTTGGGTTGTTTTAAGCATATGTATCAATTAAGAGATATGAAAGCTCAAAACCACTGAAAATAATACTGGAGAGAAATGCAATCTGCAAATAAATTGCAACACTTCTATTGTCATATTTCAGTAATACCATTTTGTTGTGGTGGCATCATTGCCCTGTAATCCCAGCACTTGGGAAGTAGGAGAATTGCCAGGTATTTGAGGTCAGCCTCAAATGTGGCTACAATGTGAATTAATAGGCCAGCCAGGATGATAAAGCCAAAGAGAGTTAAAGAGACAAAGAGAAATATATATAATGAGAAGAGAAGATGAGGGAAGGGAAGGGGAAACAAAGGGAGGAGAGGGTATGGGAAGGAAAGGGGGGAAAGAGAAAAATGTGTCTTCTGTCTGCAGAATCATAAGCCCTTCTTATCTCTGGTGCTGTAACTTCCTATAACTAAAAAAACAACCCATAAATTCTATTTTGCTCTTTCTTAAAGATAAAGTAATTCATTTGCAGTAAGAGCCTTAGAGCAAAAAAGAAACAACATGGTTTAATAAGTGTCAGTGTGCCTACATGCAGCTTTACTGCATCCCTGTGTCGTCAGCGTCATGGTAACCTTATCGCATCTCTGCAGCCTCAATGCCACAGTGCCATAGCAACCCTATCACATTCGTGTAGCCTTAGTGTCATAGGCTTATAGCCATAAAATATCTACTAAAATGTATGTTACCATATTAGGGGGACAAAGGGACTGAAAATATATATGAGGCAAAGCTCCACTGTGCTCAGGGCTTGGCCTTTGGATATGAATTTCCTGAGCTTGTGCTGGCACAAATAAACCTGCTCCCGGCAAAAAGTCTACATGCCCTGTGTCCCTGTCTAATAACCCCATTACACCTTACTTCCAGTTTCTTCCTTTTCATTTTAACCTTTCTTTTTCATCCAGTCTTCTCACCCAACATTGGCTTCCTTTAGTACAATAAAATTAAAAATATATTAAAATATGTCTTAAATGAAAATGATCTTTCAACTCCCAAATCAGAAATCAAAATAGAATTTAAACTGAGTAAGTAGAGAAATGAAGACATAAAGGCAAAAACTCGAGAAAAGGGTACTAGAAATGTTATTGTATTTAAGATGTTAATGTTATAGTAAAGTAGAAAGATGGGGAAGGGTGGCTAGTTGTAATGTCAGTGTCTTAGGTCACAGTGACTTTGTCCTTGGCAGGTGTTTTGCAAATTGTAAGGGAACATATATTTACATGTGTGTGGATCACTGGCCATTTATCGCCTTTAAAGAGAGATTTGACAAAGAAGGAAGATTAATGTCGGATAGACAAGTAGGATGTACCTAGCAGAAGTTAGCTAAAACAGCTTTAAGCATTAGGAACCTCTTTGGCTTTAGTATATTTAATAGATACTGCTTCCCTCATTTCCTGGTTAGGTGTCACCAAGGATTGCAACAGCAATACATTGTCCAAACTCTCCTTACTTACATGACATTGAGGACACAGGAATGCAGTAAGGTACTTAACAAATTCCATCTTGGGTATCACAGAACACTAATTCCAAACTTTTCAGACCATGGCTTTGAATACCAATGGCTTGTTACACATCCTCTCAAATCTCCTATTCTTTTCTCTCTCTACTATAGTAACAGAAACAACCATAACTCTTTGCTATCCTAAGCAAAAAGACATGACCAGTGAAAAACAACCCAACCAGGAACATTTATTACACTCTCAATTCATGATAGAATGCTTCAAGTGGACCATTTATGTTATTTTCAATATTAATGCATTGCATAGATATCTAATATCACTGAAAATCATCATAATATTCCTTTTCTTTATACACTTTAAATACTTCTTTTCCTGTCCCTAATTACACTTGATGACTTTGTCTTCTGTTTCATTTTCTTTAGTACATTCTCATGAGCACACAAATATGTTCCAGTATCTCCCTTTCTGATACCTACTCACCTACTGCACTTTGACCTTGACTACATTATTCATTGCAGCGAGACTTCCTTTCTACAGGTACTAATGAAGAGAATTCTATTATCTATATCCCATGTGGATGTGAATATATTAAGTCAATATGACCAAGCACTTGGAACCTTACTAGTTTAATAAATGATACAGACTTATATAACATTATTACTCTTTCATATATGTCACTCCCTTTTTGGTTCCTCTTCACAGCAAGTTTTCTAAATAGAATGTTTGGTCTTGGCTACCTTCTTTTCCTCCCATTTTAAACTTTTTATGTTGGTGTCATTTAAACTTTTTAAAACTTTCCAGTAATGCTGAGAACTTTCTTGTCTCTTCTACCCTTCACTTACAATCAACAGTTGTGTACATTTTGTCAAATTCACTATTTTTCATAAACTTTATAACACACACACACATATATATATATATGTTACTTCCTAAGAGTAACTTTAATCCCAAATGCTTAGGCATATATTTCCTAAAATCAAATATATTATCTTATATAGATATAGTATAATAATTAGGATAAGGAGACTCAACAATATAAAATGACCACACTGAAATACAATTTCCATATTCACATCTCATCAGTTGGCTCACTGTTTTACACATTCTGAGATTTGCTCATAGATCAGATATTACAGTTAGTCATTACATTAATATCCCTTAAACGTTGAACAGTTTTTTAATCAGTTTATTCACCTTTAAGTATTTGAAGAAAATAACTATTATGAGCAATTTATTTTGGGTTTTCTTGTAATTCCCTATGAATAAACTCATATTATACATACTTTTAATGGGACAACTACTTTCAGTTAATACAATATCTAAAATGCTTCTGATGTACATAATGTCACTGTTTTCCATTTGCAGTTTTATATTTGCAGTATTTTCTGTCATGTGACAAAATGGGTTACATATGGTTTAATTTGATTTTCTGTTGATCAGAGTGGTTTTTGAGCATGTACGTGTATAGTTGGTTTTATGTGATCATCTATGAACTCTCGTAGTCTTTTAACTGTATCCAAAATGGGCTTTTATGACTGTACTTAATATTTTTAGGGTCACCAATGGATTGTAACTGGATAAATACAATGATTGCTTTATGGCTCTTATCACATGTAAATATTAGCCTACCAGTCTAAACTGACATCACTTCACAGACGGTTTATTTTTGTTATGTGACTTCTAAGAGTTCACCTGTCAGCTTTCTTTCTGTTTGGTTATATTTTCCTGTTTTGTTCTTCTGGTGTTCAGATTTCTATTATATAATTTCACTGGGATGTATTGTATGCATCTTAATATAAGACCCCATCTCAAAACTGTCTTTTTTTCTCTTTCACTTCACTGTAAGTCGTACTCTATATGCCGAGACACTGAGCTAATAAAAATCTCATATTCATTCCCATATTTTGTTGTGGTTTCTTTTTTTCACTTCTTATAGTTAACCCATCAGTAAATGCTGCTTGTTCTACCTTCAAAATGTATTCATAATCTGGCTACTTTTCATTATTCACAATGCCAACACCAGGGACCAGGCAATTAACATCAAACTCCTGAGTTTCTACAAGAATCTCCTTACAGGTTTTCTGTTTTCATTTTCACTACTTAAATAAACTTTGATTTTCCTTCACAGAGTAGACATAGTAATTCCACTAAATATCCTAATTTAGGTAGTTTTGCTTTATTGCTTAAAACACCTCCATGTTTTCTACCTTAGAATTATAATTAAAATTTGTTACATGATTTTGCTATGCTTTGTGAACGAAACATGAGTGGCACCCACTTATTGCACCTTTATTCATATTTTGCAATAATGGTGATTGTAATGCTAATTTTTGTGGTTCATAGGTATTATTATAGCTGGGTACAACTATCTAATTGTTTTCTTTTCCTGGCAGTTTACATAACATATTCTGGAATTAAGGAATATATACCACAGGAAAGAGACTTCCAAGTCAGATCCAGTTTAAAGCATCCGAGTTCTTTGTCCTAAGTATCTTCAGCAATAGGAGCCCACCCTCAACTCCTGAGAGGCAAGCAAAAAATACATTGATAATCTATATTGTTTTGAGATTCACTGTAATTACCAGACTAACCCTTTGAAAGGACATTTTTTGTGTCTGATGCTGTTTTTGGTTGTTGTTGTTAGTTTGTGTTTTTATTTTTTGTGGGGAATATTATCAACCCAAGTGGCTTAACATCCATATATGTACATATGTACCATTTAATTGGGGTGGTTAAAGTTCAGAGGTTTAGTCCATTATCATCATGGTAGCACATGGTAGCATGCAGGCAGACACAGTGCTGGAAAAGAAGCTGAGAGTCCTACATCTTGATCTTCAGTGAACTGAGACACTGGGCATGGCTTGAGCATACATGAAACCTTCAAACCTACCTCCACACTTCCTCCAACAAGGCCACACCTACTCCAAAAAAGCCACATCTCCTAATAGAGCCACTACCTATGAGATTGTTAGGGCAATTACATTCAAACTACCACATTCTGATCCCTGGTCCCCAAAAGTTTTTAACAATAACATAATGCAAAATGCTTTTAGTCCAAATTCAAAAGTCCCCATAGTCATCACAGTCTCAACAATGTTCAAAAGTCCAAAATTCAAAGTCTCTTCTGAGATTCATGCAATCTCTTAACTAATCCTCTATAAAATCACATACTTCCAATATGGAATGGCATAGTATATGTTCTAAATCACAGGAAAAGGAGCATAGTAAGAAACTACTAGACCAAAGCAAGACCTAAAACTTAATTGGGCAAATCCTAAGTTCTGCATCTCCATGTCCGATGTAAAAATGCCCTTCAGATTATCAGTTCCTTTCAGCTTTGGTGACTTCTTTCTCTTGGGCTGGTTCCACTCACCATTAGCAGCTCTCCTCAGCAGGTATCTCATGGTTCTGTCATCTCCAACATCTTGGGTGTCTCCAAGGCAATCCAGGCTTAAATTTCACAGTTTCACACAATGGCCTCTCTAAGCCTCCATTCAGAAACACCTCTGACATATGCCTGACCTTACTAGCTTTCTTTAGTCATGAAGTACTATCCCACAAACCCTTCCTTCTATCCATAAAGCCAGAATCATGTGGCTGAAGCTGCCAGTTCTGCTGCTTGCTAGGACTGGAACATGGGCCTCTCTTTCAATTACATCTTTGCCAATTTTATATTTTTGATGGTTTCCTTCAATGTCTAAGCTTGGCTGTCCTGAAACTAGATATGTAGAGCAAACTCAAAGATATACATCTGCCATCTGAATGCTAGCCTCAAACTCAGGGATATGCCTCTGCCATCTGAATGCTGGGAGTAAAGGTGTGCACCACCACACCTGATTCTTTAATATTTTCTTTAGTTCCTTTTCACAAGTTGGGAACTTAGCTGCCTGACATTTTTCCCTGAAGTCACCACTCCCTCTATTCCATTTCATAATCTGGTTATCTCCTTGAACACAGGCCTTAGCTCCATTCTACTTCCTGGTGCTCCTTTTCTTCTCAAATTTTACATTTTGTATTTTTTCCAGCTCTTTTTCATTATAAATCTTCATTAGAGTTATAACTAATCCTTCTACAACAGAGTCAATACTAGACTGTTTTGAGTTATTAAATTTACCAAACAGCACTATAAATTGGGGACCAGGTATTCAAATACCCAAGACTATGAAAGACATTTCTCATTTAAACCATCACAACCATCATAATATTCTTATACTATATATGAAAAACTATGTTCAAGGAAGGTTAAAACATTTACTATGTATAGTATAGACTAAAATAAGAACTAAAGTTGCCAAATGTGTACGTCTAACAAGGTAGTAAAGAAGATTAATAGAATCGTGTCAGCAAAACATACTAAGGTGTTAGACAAATCTATTAAAATACTACCAATACTACCACCAGCAACAAATATCAAAATTCAAAAGATAGAGTTTGACAAATTAAACAAAAAAGTATCATTTAACTATGCCATGCCTACATGAAACATATAAGTGAGTTAAAAGAAGAGAATGGCAGAGAAAAACGTAGAGCTCAATAAAAATGAAAATGAAATAAAAAAGAAGAGGATGGGGAGAAGATATGCTATGCCAATCCTAGGCAAAGGGAAATAAGATAGACTATATTAATATTTAATGGAATAGATTTCATGAAAAATTATTAAAGTTAGTTTAATATTTTTAAAGAAATCAGGAAATTGTCAAGAGGATTATATCAAGTTAGAACAATCCTAAATATATACCTTCAAACAGAGCTTCATGTTAGAAAAAACAGAAAGCTGACATAACTACAAGGAGAAATAAATAAATGGAAAATTCCGTCAGAGATTTAAATATTTTCTATCAGATAGCCTAAATGATAAGATGACCAGGAAGAGTATCTTGAGTGTAAATAACACCATCAACGAATTTGAGCTAATAGACATTTATACAATATTCTAATTCATAGCAGTAGAGTAATACATAGAAAGTTTATCAAAAATCAATCATATAATGGGATATAAAACAGAAAAATGCACGTCTCACTATTTTCTTCATAAGGAAAGTAAATTTAAAATCACACACATAAACAATAACAAGAAATGGATAGTCCCTTGACAGTCATAAATTCTAGGTAGTCACAAATTTCTAGGTCATAAAGACTTGAAATGAGAGCATCATCATGAAACCTGATTATACAAAAACTGCATATGAAACTCTGGTGATATTTGTTGCATTTATAAATTAGTCTGGTTTATACTCTTGTTTACCTATTTTGTATGATAAAGCTTTGTCACAAATGAATAACAGACAAAATACTGGCTGGGATGATGAAATGGCTCAGTGGATGAAACTGTCTGCTCTTAAGACTGAAGACCTAAGTTTGTTCTAGAGCCCATATGAAAGAATGAGGGAATCAACACCTGTAAATTGTCTTCTATCCTCAACATATGCATTGTGCTATCACACACACACACACACACACACACACACACACACACACACACACACACACACACACCACATACACGTTAATAAACAAATAACCATAAATAAATGTAATTTAAAAACTTTCAAGGAAGTATTATAGTCTATTTAGCTTACTTTGTCCTTTCGTTGGAGATTTGTTCAAGAGAATATAGAGTGTACAACCTCAGCCTAACACACTAACAGGAAAGAAAAGATAAGCAAAAATGTTTTTAAAGTAGAAACTGATATTAAAAATATTAATTTCATCAGAGGGGGACACTTTGATTTTAAATAGCTGTGTAATCTACCTCAATAAAAATAGTGAGATCCATCATCCTAGCCAGCTTAAAAATAAGGTTATTATTACATAGAAACTAAGTGCCACAGAATTAAATCTATTGCCCATGGAATACATTGCCTGAAAAAATCCTAACAAAATGATCTGACTGCAAAACCATGACTATCAAGTACAACAAAATGGCCTTTTGTGCTTATTTCAGTAATAAGGGGTAACTCATATTTCAGATCTTCCAATGCAAAGAAAGAGTTTCAAACACTGAAAAGCCAAAGAATCTCAGCCACTATCAGTATGTGACGTTAGTAGCACTGATTGTTAGCAGATATGTCTTTATCCTTCTCAACAAATATCTATTATATTATTGTTGACTAGAAATAACATGTTCATTGTGCAAAAATGTTTTTGAGACATGCCAATAGGAGAATTTATGACCTAAAATATTACTTTTTCATTGAGTAATATTTTTTCTATTATAGAGCACATATTAAGTCACAACCACTAATTAAATAATTTAATCTTCAAAATAATGTTAAAAAGTAATTACTATCAATAACAATACTTTTAAATAAAAAGAACAAGGAGTGAGGAATATATGTATTTGATTTAAGTCTCACAGAAAGTAATATACATTGCTGTATCTCAAATATTTTACTGACACATAATAAATATAAAATCCATGACATAAAGTATGATGATTTCATTAATATACAGGGAAGATTAGACTTTGGCTCGGTAAAACATAAGAACAGGAGAAGTATTAAGAGCTGTTTTATAGGTATTCAAGAGACCTAACTACTTGTCTTTTCCCTTGCCACTAGAAAACTTTTCAGTCATTTTAAAGAAACTCCCACCTCTTTTGTAGTTCTGTATTACTGCTGGTGAGAAGAGTGTCAGACTTTGGACTTGAAATGTTTTGACTCAATTTCTGGTTTTCACTTATAGGAAATCTTCATGAAAATAAAATAATTTGGGTGGCTGACAAGGTTTCATGGTGAGTATAGCTGCTTGACACCAAGCAAGATAGTCTGAGTTCAATCCTCAGAACCTACATGGTAGAAGAAGAAAACCAACTCCCATTTACAATGAATAATAAAAACCCAGAGACAGATATTGGGGTTCTAGTTGAAGATCAGAAAAGCAAAACAACGAAGTCACTATGGAAGTCTTACCTCTACCAAGGCTGAGCAACTACAGAATGACACTGGATCCTCTGTCTCCTCCCATTTTATATTCCCTTCTATTTCTGGGATTAAAGGTGTATGACTCCCTAGTACTGAGATTAAAGGCATGAGCTGTCAGCCACCTGGATCTCTTTCTGCATGAATCTTGTGTATCTCAAGTTGCTCTTGAACTCACAGAGATCCATACGCCTCTGTCTCCCAAATCCTGGGATTAAAGGTGTGTAACATCACTTCCTAGCCTCTAGTGGCTTAGTTTTGCTCTCTGATTTTCAGGCAAGCTTTACTTATTAATAAATAAATGATATAATAAGAATAAATAAAATATCACTATATTTACCCTTTTTGTCTAAAATGAAAAGGCTATAACAATATAAGAAAAACTATATATGATAACTACAATAAATATACACAATATATACAGACAATAAATACATCAACAATGTGTAGTCCATTTGCATTTGACAAATTCAGAGAAAATATTCCATTATCTACTCTATCTTACTGAGTCGAAAGCTTTGGACCTAATTACTTTCTATTGAAAGATTCTGGGGCACCTCAGCGTTACTGCCCCACCCCAGGATCCAGGAACCTGATAATCACCCACACATGTACTGGAATGTTGGGTACTTTCCATCCCTCTGTGGGTTTTCTCAGAACAGACTCAGTTCCTAGAACTGGGGCCAAATGACCTGCAGATGTTACTCTTTTACTCCATTGTCATACCTTTCCCATTGTTGTTCCTCACAATTCACAGTTTTGATTAATAAGGCCATAGGCAGTCAGCCCTAAAGCCCTAGGTTCCTCAGAAACTTTATTCATCATAGACAAAGGCCAAATAAACTGCAGGTGTTCCTCTTTTACGCAACTAATCCAGTAACTGCCTCTCCCGCCATGGCCCCGACCAATTATAGGTAGGTGACCCTTAAGCAAGCCAATCACAGGAGTTGACAAATAACTTCTGGGTTCCCTGCTTTGGCTTCTGTGGGTTTTTTTGTTTGTTTGTTTTTCCGAGACAGGGTTTCTCTGTGGCTTTGGAGCCTGTCCTGGAACTAGCTCTTGTAGACCAGGCTGGCCTCGAACTCACAGAGATCCACCTGCCTTTGCCTCCTGAGTGCTGGGATTAAAGGCATGCGCCACCACCGCCCAGCTCTTGTTATTTTAAAAGTAGCCTGTAACACCCATTTGGGTCCTTCTCCCGAGGCTGAGGGACACTGATGTGCCAGTCAATAAATTTCCTCTTGCTTTTGCAACAACTGTGGTGTGAGAGTGGTCTCTTGGGATGACCCTTCCTCGGTAAGTGGGCTTTAGGGTCCAACACTATCACAACTTGCATTACAATCCAAAATTGTCTTTTGATAACTCTCAACCTTATATATTTTATATTTTTAGTGAATTTCTTTTCTCAGTCTTGTAAACAAGAAAAATATAACTATAATTACTTTATCTTCAACTTTCTCAGAGACCCAAGAAGGAAATAATATTAACTGAATAAGCAGAGAGTGTAAACAAGCAAATTTCAAAAAATGTAATGACAGAAACAGGTGATTGACTGGATAGTCACCCAAAGTTCCTCTGCAATATTGGGGCATCCGTCTTCAGCCTAAAGGCCTAAAATATTCAACAGAATTTTCTGTGAAGCAGGATATTCTGAAGAGTTTTGCCACTTTGCCTTGAAATGTTTGGTAATTTCTTCCTTTTGTGTTCTGCTTGTCCAATTAGGACATCATGCTTTCATCAGTCAAAGCAAGGACATTTTCTTGTCCACTGGTTTACTTTTGCCACGAAGAAAGTAAACTCCACGTAGAGTTTCTTTGATACCCATTATTATCTCTGAAGTAGATTGGTGATACCAAGAGCAGACATGTCTCATTGTCATAAAAAAATGAGCGTATGTTATTTTTTCCATATTCTTTTATTTTTTATTCAAAAAAATTTTACATTTCCTCCCCTTCTTCCAGTCCCCACCCGTTCCCCCCAACCTTCCTCCCTCCCCCTGCTTCCTTAAAAGAGGGCATGGTACCCAACCATGTGGGAAATCCAAGGCCCTCCCCACTCCACCCCGGCCTAGGGAGGTGTGCATCCAAATAGACTAGGTTCCTAAAAAGATAATACATGCAGAAGAGATAGGTCCTAGTGTCATTGTTGATGGCTTCTCAGTCTGCCACCATTGGCAGCCACATTCAGAGAGTCTGGTTTGATCATATGCTCATTGAGTCCCAGTCCAGCTGGATTTGGTGAGCTCTCATTAGTTCAGGCACACTGTCTCAGTGGGTGGACCAGCCCTTCACGGTCCTGACTTCCTTGCTCATCTTCTCCCACCTTCTGCTCTTCGACTGGACCCTGGGAGCTCAGTCCATTGCTCTAATGTGAATGTGGGTCCCTGTCTCTATCTCCATCCATCGGAAGAAATTTCTATGGTGGTGATCAAGATATATATCAATGTGACTATGGGACAAAGCTAGTTCAGGCACCCTCTCCTCTGATGCCCAAGTACCTAGGTGGGGACATCCCCGTGAACACCTGGGATCCCATCTAGAGCCAAGTATCTTGCCAATCCTAAAATGACTCCTTTAATGTAGATGTCTTATTCCCTTCTCCAATATCCACCTTTCCTCCATCTCCATTCTCCCACTCTCCCAAGCTCTCCCGAGTACTTTCCTTCTCCCTTCCCCTTCCCCCTTTCCCCATCCCCCACCCTGCTACCCCCACCTCTATTGCCACCCCCGTGGTTCCAACTTTTGCCTGGCAATCTTGTTTGCTTCCAATTTCCAGGAGGATCTATATATGTTTTTCTTTGGGTTCACCTTGCTATTTGGCTTCTCTGGGCTTGTGAACTATAAGATTAGTGTCCTTTATTTTATGGCTATGGTCCACTAATGAGTGAGTACATACCATAATCGTCTTTTTGGGTTTGGGTTAACTCACTCAGGATAGTGTTTTCTATTTCAATCCATTTGCATGCAAAATTAAAGTCTCATTGTTTTTAACCATTGAGCAGTACTCTAATGTGTATATATTCCACGCTTTCTTGATCCATTCTTCCATTGAGGGGCACCTCGGTTGTTTCCAGGTTCAGGTTATTACAAATAATGCTGCTATGAACATAGTTGCACAAATGCTTTTGTAGAATGATTGGGCATCTCTTGGGTATATTCCCAAGAGTGGTATTGCTAGATCCTGAGGTAGGTTGATTCCCAATTTCCTGATTTCCAAAGAGGGTGCACAAGTTTGCATTCCCACCAGCAATGGATGAGAGTTCCCCTTACTCCACATTCTCTCCAGCATAGGCAATCATTGGTGTTTTGATTTTAGCCATTCTGACAGGTGTAAGATGGTACCTCAATGTTGTTTTGATTTGCATTTCCCTGATGGCTAAGGAAGTTGAACATGACCTTAAGTATCTTTTGGCCATTCAAACTTCTTCTGTTGAGAATTCTCAATTCAGATCATTACCCCATTTTTAAATTGGGGTATTTAGAATTTTAATGTATAGTTTCTTGAGTTCTTTATATATTTTGGAGATCAGACCTTTGTCTGATGAGGGGTTAGTGAAGATCTTCTCCCATTCAGTAGGATGCCTTTTTGTCTTAATGACTGTGTCCTTTGCTTTACAGAAGTTTCTCAGTTTCAGGTCACATTTATTCATTGCTGCTCTTATTGCCTGTGCCACTGAAGTTTTACATAGGAAGTAGTCTCCTGAGCCCATGTATTGCAGACTACTTCCCACTTTCTCTTCTATCAGGTTCAGTGTGGTTGGATTTATATTGAGGATTTTAATCCATTTGAACTTGAGTTTTGTGAATGGTGATTGATAAGGGTCGAATTTCATTCTCCTACAGGTTGACATCCAGTTATGCCAGCACCATTTGTTAAAAATGCTTTCATTCTTCCACTGTATAATTTTAGACTCTTTGTCAAATATGAGGTGTTCATAGGTTTGTGGATTAATATCCAGGTCTTCCATTCGATTCCATTGGTCAACGTCTCTGTTCTTATGCCAATACCAAGCTGTTTTCATTAGTGTAGCTTTGTAATAGAGTTTGAAGTCAGGGATGGTAATGACTCCAGAAGTTCCTTTATTGTTTAGGATTGTTTTGGCTATCCTGGGCTTTTTGTTTTTCCATATAAACTTAGTTATTATTCTCTCAAGGTCTATGAATAATTTTGTTGGGATTTTGATGCAGAGTGCATTGAATCTATAGATTGCCTTTGGTAGAATTGCCATTTTGACTATATTGATCCTACCAATCCAGGAGCATGGGAGACCCTTCTAATTTCTGGTATCCTCTTCGATTTCTTTCTTCAAGGTCTTAAAGTTCTTGTCAAATAGATCTTTAACTTCCTTGGTTAGTGTTACCCCAAGATACTTTATACTATTTGTGGCTATCATGAAAGGTGATATTTCTCTGATTTCCCTCTCTGTTTCTTTATCCTTTGTGTATTGGAGGGCTACTGATTTTTTTGAGTTGATCTTGTATCCTGCCACTTCACTGAAGGTATTTATCAGCTGTAGAAGTTCTTTGGTAGAGTTTTTGGGGTCACTTATGTACACTATCATATCATCTGCAAATAACGAAAGTTTGGCTTCTTCCTTTCCAATTCGACTCCCCATGATCTCGTTATTTTGTCTTATAGCTATTGCTAAGACTTCAAGCACTATATTAAAGAGATATGGAGAGACTGGAAAGCCTTGTCTTGTTCCTGATTTTAGTGGAATCACTTTGAGTTTCTCTCTGTTTAATTTGATGTTAGCTGTTGGCTTGCTATATATTGCTTTTATTATATTTAGATAGGATCCTTGCATCCCTAATCTCTCCAAGACCTTTATCATAAAGGGGTGTTGAATTTTGTCAAATGCTTTTTCAGCATCTAAAGAAATGATCATATGGTTTTTTTCTTTCAGTTTATTTATGTGACGGATTACATTGATTTTCATTTGTTGAACCCGTCCTGCATTTCTGGGATGAAGCCTACTTGATCATAATGTTAATTTTTTTAATGTTTTCTTGTATTCGCTTTGCCAGTATTTTATTGAGAATTTTTGCATCAATGTTCATAAGTGAGATTGGTCTATAATTCTCTTTCTTGGTTGCATCTTTGTGTGGTTATGGTAACAAGGTAATTGTACCTTCAGAAAAAGAGTTTGGCAGTGACCCTTCTGTTTCTCTTATGTGAAACACATTAAGGAGTATAGGTATTAGCTCTTCTTGGAAGTTCTGGTAGAATTCTGGATTAAAACCATCTGGTCCTGGGCTTTTTTTAGTTGGAAGGTTTTTGATGACAGCTTCTATTTCCTCACAACTCATATGTCTATTTAAATTGTTCACCTGGTCTTGATTTAATTTCGGAATGTGGCAATTATCTAAAAAACTGTCCATTTCTTATACATTTTCCAATTTTGTAGCATACAGGCTTTTGTAGTAAGACCTAATGATTGTTTGAATTTCCTCAGTGTCTGTTGTTACATCCCCATTTTCATTTCTGATGTTGTCAATTTGACTGTTCTCTCTCTGCCTTTTGATTAGTTTGGATAAGTGTTTGTTGATCTTGTTGATTTTCTCAAGGAACCAGCTCTTTGTTTCATTGATTCTTTGGATTGTTTTCTGTGTCTCTATTTTGTTGATTTCAGCCTTCCATTTGATAATTTCCAGTCTTGTACTCCTCCTGGGTGTCTGCTTCTTTTTTTTCTAGAGCTCTCAGGTGTGCTGTTTATTCACTAATGTGTGGTTTCTCGGTTTTCTTTATGTGGGCACTAAGTGCTGTCAACTTTCCTCTTAGCACTGCTTTCATAGTGTCCCATAGGTTAGGGTATGTTGTTTCTTTATTTTCGTTGAATTCAAGGTAGACTTTAATTTCTTTCTTTATTTCTTCCTTGACCCAGGAGTGGTTCTGTAGTTGACTGTTCAGTTTCCATGAGTTTGTATGCTTTCTGGGGGTGACATTGTTATTACATTCTAACTTTACTCCATGGTGATCCGATAAGACACAGGTGGTTACTCCAACTTTTTTGTATCTGTGGATGTTTGCTTTGTTACTGAGTATGTGATCAATTTTTGAGAAGGTTCCTTGAAATGCTGAGAAGAAGGTATATTCTTTCCTGTTTGGGTGCAGTGTTCTATAGATGTCTTCTAAATCCATTTGATTCATTACATCTGTTAGTTGTCATATTTCTTTAAGTTTCTGTCTGGTTGACCTGTCCATTTGTAAGAGAGGAGTGTTGAAATCTCCTACTATTAGTATGTGGGGTTTGATGTGTGCTTTGAGTTCTAGTAATGTTTCTTTTACATATGTGGTTGCCTTTATCTTAGGGGCATAGATATTCAGGATTGAGACTTCATCTTGATGGATTATTCCTGTTATGAGTATGAAATGTCCATCTCCATCTCTTCTGATTGATTTTACTTTGCAGTCGATTTTGTTAGATATTAGTATAGCCACACCTGCTTGTTTCTTCGGGCCGTTTGATTGAAAAACCTTTTCCTAACCCTTTACTCTGAGATAAAGTCTATCATTGTGGTTGAGGTATGTTTCTTATAAACAGCAGAATGTAGGATCCTGTATTTGTATCCATTCTCTTATCCTGTGCCTTTTTATAGGTGAGTTGAGTCCATTGACATTAAGCGTTATTAATGACCAGCGGTTGTTAACTCAGGTTATTTTCTTTTTGATGGTAGGGTTTGTGTGTCTCCCTTCTTTGAGTTGTGCTGGTGTATGGTTGTTAGATATCTGTGTTATTATGGGTGTTTTTTGCTTCGTTTAGTTGTGGTTTACCTTGTAGTACTTTCTGTAATGTTGGGTTTGTGGCTATATATTGCTTAAATTTGTTTTTATCCTGGAATATCTTGTTTTCCCCATCAATGGTGAAAGAAAGCTTTGCTGGGTTAGTAGTCTGGGTTTGCATCCGTGGTCTTAGGTTCTGCAGCACATCTATCCACAATCCTCTGGCTTTCATGGTTTCCATAGAGAAGTCAGGTGTAATTCTGATAGGTTTACCCTTATATGTTACTTGACCTTTTCCCTTTGCAACTCTTAATATTCTTTCTTTATTCTGTATGTGTTGTGTTTTGATTATTATAGGGCTAGGTGATTTTTTTTTGATCCACCATATTTGTTGTTCTGTATGCTTCTTGAACCTTCATAGGAATATCCTTCTTTAGGTTGGGAATGTTTTCTTCAATAATTTTGTTGAATATATTTTCTGGGTTTTTGGAGCAGAATTCTTCTCTTTCTTCTACCCCTATTATTATTAGGTTTGGTCTTTTCATGGTGTCCCAGGTTTCCTGGATGTTTTGTGATGTGAATTTGTTGGATTTGTTGTTTTCTTTGATCACTGAGTTTATTTTTTCTATCATATCTTCACCATCTGAAATTCTTTCTTCTATCTCTTGTATTCTGTTGGTTATACTTGTCTCTGTGGTTCCTGTTCATTTATCCAGATTTTCCATATCCCGCCTTCTCTTGGTTTGTGTTTTCTTCATTGCCTCCATTTCAGTTTTCAAGTTTTGAACTGTTTCTGTTACCTGTTTGATTGCTTTTTCTTGGTTTTCTAGGGTATCTTTGAGGAATTTATTCATTTCTGGTGCAGGAGAATTGTTGTATTCTGTCAATCATGATTTAAATAAATGCTGATTGGCCATTAGCCAGGATGTATAGGTAGGACAACCAGACAGGAAGTAGAGGCAGAGCAAAGAAAATAGGAGAATTCTGGTAAGTAGGAAGCTCTTTGCGCACTCCTGCCTGGACCACCAAAGAAGCAGAATGTTACCTGCCCCACTGAGAAAGGTACTGAGCCATGTGTCTAAAATAGATGAGGGTTAATATAAGCTACAAGAGCTAATAAGAAGCCTGAGCTAATGGGCCAATCAGTTTATAACCTAATGCAGACTCTCTGTGTGATTTTTCTTTGGGACTTGCTGGCTGTGGGAACCTGGCAGGATGGAAACCCCAACCAGCAGGCCCTCATGCTACAGAATGGCACCCACGTGGATAACTGCATCCACAGAAAACCTGAGAAAACTTGGGAAAGCATAGAGTAAAGCATGTTTTCTTGGTAGCAGTAATTTCTTGGGTCTGTTCTGCTTGCTAGAGTCAAGCAAGCACTCTCATCTAAGAGATGCTTCCTCACTCAGCTTTAGCTGCAATGCCTTGTAGCACTTTTAAGAAGTACTGCCAAGAAACACTTAAATGGTATTGATGAAAAGCCGACTGCATGCTTTTTGGTTTTCAGCTGTAGCAGGAAAAAAGCTGCACTGTTTTAAAATGCCTGCTTTCTGGGCTGTCCTGCCAGGGAAAACCCTGACTCTTTCAGGCAGGCAGTCCGGCCAGAGAACATTTGAATGTGTCTGAAAGCAGAATATTGCAGCTTGCTTTCTGGCTACAGCCGGTACCTCCTCCATGAGGCTGAAATTGCAGAAAGCTAAGGAATGGTCTGGATCTAGCTGTCAAAGCCACAGGTTTAATCTTCTCCATATTCCTTAGCAAATTAAAGATCCACATGGTCAGAAAAAAGAGAGATATACAGTAAAGAGAGATTCAAAGGAAAAAACCCTCTAAATGGTTTACTATGTGTTAAAAATATATGCAAGCTAAAGGTTAAAATTCTTAAAGTTAAAATAAAAATAAAAGAAAGTGAGTAGTTGGGTTTGGTGGTACACACCTTTAATCCCAACACTTGGGAGGCAGAGATAGACAGATCTCTGTGAGTTCAAGGTGTGGTATCACATACCTTTAATCCCAAATCTTTGGAGGCAGAGGCAGACAGATCTCTGTGAGTTCAATGTGTGGTAGCACACACCTTTAATCCCAGCACTGGGGAGGCAGTGACAGGCGGATCTCTGTGAGTTCAAGGATAGCCTGGTCTATAGAGGGAGTTCCAGGACAAAGATACCCAGAGAACCTGTCTCAAAAAGCCAAAATTTAAAAATAAAAGAAATAGAGTTTAAAATAAAGCTGCATAAAGGTGGAAAACATATAGAGAATCTGGATACTGTATGTTATTATGCTATCTTTGAATTGTTTGAATGCTGAGGAAGGAGCAACAGCTGCTAAAAGATTTTTGCTTACAAATGCTGTTGAATTAATCCAAGATAGGTATTCTGAAAATACCTTGACTTCAAAATTGAAGTCAAAAGGTATGTTACTTTGGAGAAGAGATTTTGCTTTTGTTTCCACAGGAAATGAGAGGCCGTGGATTCATTCTGAGTTAAGAAAACTCAGATTTGATCAAGGAAGACCACCTGAGAAATCTCCGGTAGGAACAGATGGCCCAGATATCTGAGTTCTACATCCAGAACAGATTCAAGACTGCTGCCTGAGATGATCAAGCTTCACAGGGTACTCCAGTCAGGACTTGATCATAACTCTAAATTTTCTTTGGGTTCCCATAAGATTATCAGTACCCCCAACCAGCTGGAACTAGCCTGGAATACTACGCCCACATTCCAAAAAAATGGACTATGGATATTTTTCTTTGTTTAAAAAAAAAGAGAGGGAAATGGTGCAGGAGAATTGTCTGTATTCTGATAATCATGATTTAAATAAAAGCTGATTGGCCATTAGCCAGGATGTATAGGTAGGACAACCAGACAGGAAGTAGAGGTGGAACAAGGAGAATAGTAGAATTCTGGGAAGCAGGAAGCTCTCTGGGCACTCCTGCCTGGACCACCAAATAAGCAGGATGTGACCTGCCCCACTAAGAAAGGTACTGAGCCATGTGGCTAACATAGATAAGGATAATGGGTTAATATAAGCTACAAGAGCTAATAAGAAGCCTGAGCTAATGGGCCAATCAATTTATAATGCAGACTCTCTGTGTGATTTTTCTCTGGAACTAAATGCCTGGGGGAACTGGGCAGGACAGAAACCCCTACAAGCAAGCCAGCCCGCATGCTTCACATTTCTTCTAACCTTTTGTTAGTTTTCTCATCCATTTCTTTAAAGGAGTTTTTCACCTCTTCTTTAAAGGTCTCTATCACTTTCATAATGTTACGTTTAAAGTCAATTTCTTCTACTTCTTCTGGGTTAGGTTGCTCAGGTTTTCCTGTTGCATACTCGCTGGATTCTGGTGTTATCATGTTGCTTTTCAGGTTGTCGAAGGAATTCTTAGATTGGTGCCTGCCCATCTCTTCCTTCAAATGTGGTCAGGAGAGTCTCGGTGGCTTGGTCCCTCGGTCCGGGTGTATCCACCAGCACTGGATCAGGGCCCCTTGCTGGCCCAGGACCTCGCAGTTGGTCTGGATGTATCTGCTGGCACTGGATCAGGGCCCTTTGCGGTCTGGATTTATCTGCTGGCACTGGATCAGGGCCCCGTGCAGTCCGGATGTATGTGCCAGCAGTGGATCAGGGCCCCTTGCAGTCCAGATGTATCTGCCGGCACTGGATCAGGGCCCCTTGCTGGCCCAGGACCTCGCAGTCAAAAGGGCAGGTTTTGTGAAAGTTGCCCGCTCTGCTCCACTCCGTGGAACAAGGGGACCCCTGTATCCCTATGCTCACCCTTCCCCCAAAGCCTCAGACCAGAAGCAGGCTGAGTTCGAGGAAGCTAGGACTCCACAGATGGAAAGGGGTGCCTGGGGGCAAACTGGGGTGGGATAAGCAGAAAAGCCAGTGGGGGGGGGGGCTAAGTGGCTAGAAAGCCTCGAGGTCTGGCTGGGACCAACTTACCGGTCTGGATGTATCTGCCGGCACTGGATCAGGGCCCCTTGCTGGCCTGGGAACATGCAGTCAAAATGGTGGGCTTGGTGAAAGTTACCCACTCTTCTCCACTCACTTCGCTCCATGGCACAAGGGGCACCTATGTTATTAAAACATCTAAAATGTCATATTCTTTAGATCTCTGAAGTGTTTGAAGATGATCTGTCTATTGAAAATGTGTCTCTGTTTGACCTTGAAAGCATAGCTATTGTGATTACAAGTTTGATTATAATAGGTGATTAACCAGAAACCTATATTTCATTATTATCCTAAACAGTTGGTAATAATAATTTTCAAGGAGTAGAAATTTGCATTACGTTGTTCAATGAATTGTATAGGTATAATTCCTTGAACAAGAGTAGAAATGTGGGGCTGGAGAGATGGCTTAGAGGTTAAGAGCACTGGTTGTTCTTCCAGAGGTCCTGAATTCAATTCCAAACAGCCATATGGTGGCTCAAAACCATCTGTAATTTGATCAGGCTCCCTTTTCTGGCATGAAAACAGAATATTGTATACATAATAAATAAATTTTTAAAAAGCCAGGTGGTGATGGCACACGCCTTTAATCCCAGCACTCGGGAGGCAGAGTCAGGTGGATCTCTATGAGTTTGAGGCCAATTTGGTATAGAGAGCTAGTTCCAGGACAGGCTCCAAAGCTACAGAGAAGCCCTGTCCAAAAAAAAAGGAGTAGAAATGTATGTACAGTATGTTCTAAAAAGTTAATCTCAAATTTGTATCAATAAATAAAATTTGTATACATATATAAAAATCTAATCCAATGTAAAACATTTTTAAAGTAGATTCAATAATCTATTTTTATTTATCATATCTATAACCTTCCTTTTTTCTTTGCAAAACATAAAAATAGTGATATTTTATTTATGTTTTTATTTATGCTTTAATAAATAAAACTATAAATAGGATCCAAACATTTGGCAATAATTTACATATAAGGCCTGAAAAAACTTAAAAAGAAGTATTACAGACAAACACGAACATAATCAAGTACAGCTTCTTGTAACTATTTTACTTAGGTAGGTTATGCTTTTCTGGTGGCAAGCAGAGACTCAGCTCCTTTATGAAAGGCTTCCTGACTCAGCAGCAAAACTTCATAGTGGCTCTTTTAAGACGCCCTGCCACCAAACACTTAAATGGTGTTGACGAGCAGCCAACAACATGCTTTTTTGGTGGTAGTATGGATTATGAAATTCTGCAGAGTTTTTTTTTGTGGCAATAAACGTGCTTCTTGCCAATACTTTCCCCATGAATCTAGACTCTGAGGTAGCCAAGAAATGGGTAGAGCCAGCCACCAAATTTGCTGCATTAATCCTGGCCATGCTGCTTAGCAGATTATAGACTCATGTGGTCTGAAAAGATAGAGATATACACTACAGACAGATTCAGACAGAAAAAAAACTCTAAGCAGATTTCAATGTGTTTTAAAATATATGTAGACTTGGGAGAGAGGAGAAGCATGCAGAAAGTCCTTAAAAAAAGATAGAGTAAGAAAAATGTCACTTAAAGATGGAAAATATGTAGATTCTGGAAACTGTATGCTATTGTGTTGTCTTTGAATTGTTTGATTGCTAAGGAAAAAGCAAGAGCTGCTAAAAGGCATTTGATTATAAATGTTGCTGGATTAATCCAACCTATATATTTTGAAAATTATTTGACTTCCAAATTTAAGTAAAAAGATTTACTTTGAAGAAGAGGTTTGCTTTTGTTTCCACAGGAAAGGAGAGGCTGTGGGTTCATTCTCGGTTAAGAAAACTAATGTTTGAGGAAGACCCACTGAAGAATCTCCAGTGGGAACTGATAACACTGATGATTAAATGTTTCAGAGTACCTCTGTTGCATTTTCTTCTGAATTCTGCATCCAGAACAGTTTCAAGGCTGCTGGTAGAAGTGATCCAGCCTCACAGAATATTCATGTCAGGACTTGACCATAATCCTAAATTTTCTTTGGGTTCCCATGAGATTATCAGTGCCACTAATCAGCAAGAAATAGCCTAAAAAACTATGTCCACATTCCCAAGAAATGGATTTTAGATCTTTTTCTTTATTTAGAGTATTGGTTACAGGTTGTTATGGATAATGGTCAGGAAAAAAGGTAAACAGAAATTAGATTCAGGGTTTTTGTTTCAAAAAGAAAAAAGGAAAAGTGCTATTTGTTAATGCTGTTGCACACTATAAATATTTGTTACTTGTATTAGTCTGATAAAATGCTTATTGCCCAGTAGCCAAGCAGGAAATATAGGCAGGGTGACAAGGCTAAGAGAATTCTGCGAATAGGAAAGATAGTCACAAGTCAGATGCAGAGGAAGGATGATGAGAATGCTTTAGTAAGAAGAGGTACCAAGTCGCATGGCTAAACATAGACAAGAATTATAGGTTAATTTAAGATCTAAAAGCTAGCTAATAATAACCTTGAGCTAATAGGCCAAACAGTTTATAATTAATATGAGTTTCTATGTGTTTCTTTGGGACTGAATGGCTGTCGGACTGGGCATGACAGAAACTTCCATCTACACTCCCACTAGTGGTTCTATGATTGTGCCTTTTTCACATATCCCTCCCCTGCTCCTACACCCCCCACCAAATAAATGCTATAAACTTTTGAAAAGCGACCAATAAATTGATATCACATATTACTTTCATGGAAAATGTTGAGTGATTGGCATGGTTTCTTAAGAATCCTAACTCAATAATGACATATACTTTCAATGTGGTGGGAAAAAAATCTTTAATAAACTGCTTCAATTTTTTTATTTATAAGTAGTGGTGGTGGCAAGGTAATCAGAAAGACTGTTAACTAATTATATGTCTTTTGTCTTAGGAAATTCTCAAACTTTTATTTTGCTTTCTTATTTTCCTTCAATGTAACATTTTGGTTTTTTTCATCATTTTTATTTTATTTTATATACTACACACAACTTCCCCTCCCTACTCTCCTCCTGCTCTCTCCCCACCTTCCCCCTCTACTTTTCCTCTATGCAAGGTCTCGCATGGGACATTAAAATGAGGCAGGACCAAGCTCTTCTCCAGTGCATCAAGGCTGAACAAGACATCCAACCATAGGAAACAGGCTGCAAAGAGCCAGCTCATGCAACAGGAACAGGTTCTGGTCCCACAGCAAAGGGCCCCACAAAAGACCAAGGTATATAATTGTCACCCAGAAGCACAGGGCCTAGATCAGTCCAATGTTGGCTTCTTAGCTGTCTGCCTAGAGTCCGTGTGTTCCAATCTCTGAGGATTTCCCAATCGTGATCTTGACTCCCCTTGCTCATACAATCCCTCCACTCTTTCCTCAACTGGGCTTCTGGAGCTCAGGCCAGTGACTGGGCCATAGATCTCTGCATCTGCTTCCATCAGGTACTGGATTAAGGCTGTACTATGACAACCAAGGCAGTCACCAATCTGATTACCCTGGAAGGCACACTCTATACTATTGGTAGGAGCTTAGCAGGAGTCATTCTTAAGAGTTTCTGGAAAGCTCCACTGCATCAGTTTCTCCCTTATCCCACAATGGCCCCCTCTATCAAGATATGTCCCCTATCACTCTCCCATATCATCCCTCTCATAACTTAAACATCCTGATCCCTCATTGTGGATGGAAATTTCTGTCCCAACTGGTTGTGCAGGCACTCAGTTCCAAAGAAAGACACAGAGGCTTATGTTAATTATAAAATATTTGACCTATTAGCTCAGACTTATTATTAACTAGCTCTTGAAATTTAAATTAACTCATAATTCTTATCTATGTTTAGTCATATAGCTTGGTAACTTTTCCCAGTGTAACATTTGTTAAAAATAGTTTTTATTGAGCTATATATTTTACTCTGATACTCCCCTCCCTTTCTACCTCTCCCATCATCCACATGCTCCCAATTTACTCAGGAGATGTTGTCTTTTTCTACTTCCCATGAAGATTAGATCTATGTATGTCTCTCTTACGGTCCTCTTTGTTGCCTAGCTTCTCTGGGATTGTGAACTATGTGAGTACATATGATATTTGTCTTTCTGGGTCTGCATTACTTCACTCCATATGATGTTCTCTAGATCCATCCATTTGCCCACAAATTTCAAGATGCCATTATTTTTCTTCTGTATAGTATTCCATTGTGTAAATGTACCAGTTTCTTTATCCATTCTTTGACAAAAGGGCATTTAGGTTGTTTTGAAGCTCTGACTATTACAAATAATGCTGCTATGAAGACAGTTGAGCACATGTCCTTGTGGTATGATTGAGCATCCTTTGGTGTTTCTGGGTCTTCAGGTAAGTTGTTTCCTAATTTTCTGGGAAATCGCCATAATGATATCCAAAGAAGCTGTACCAATTTGTACTCGGACCAGCAATGGAGGAGTGGTCCCTTTATCCAACATCCTCTCCAGCATAAATTTTATTCAGTGTTTTTGGCCTTGGCCATTCTTACAGATATAAGATGGAATCTCAGAGTTGTTTTGATTTGCATTTCTCTGATGACTAAGGAAGTTGAACATTCCCTTAAGTGTCTTTCAGCCATTTTAGATTTCTCTGTTGAGGGTTTTCTATTTAAGTCTGTAGGACTTTTTTTTAATTGGGTTATTTGTTCTTTTGATGAGCAATTTTAGTTTGCATATTTTGGAGATTACACCTCTGTCTGATGTGGGGTTGGTAAAGGTCTTTTCCCATTCTGTAGGTTGCCATTTTGTCTTGTTGACCATGTCTGTTGCTTTCAGAAGCTTTTCAGTTTCAGGAGGTCACATTTATTGTTTCTCTGACTATCTGTGCTACTGTGGCTATATTTAGGAAGTGGTCTCCTGTGCCACTGTGTTCAAGTGTCCTTCCCACTTTCTCTTCTATGAGGTTCAGTGTGGCTGGCTTTATGTTGAGGTTTTTGATCTATTTGGACTTGAGTTTTGTGCATGGTGATAGATATGGTTCTATTTTCATTCTTCTACATGTTAATATCGAGCTATGCCAGAAACTTTTGTTGAATATGCTTTCTTTTTTCCATTTTATATATTTTGTTTTTTGTCAAAATTCAGGTGTTTGTAGATGTGTGGATTAATATCTGGGTCTTTGATTCCGTTCCATTGGTCTTCCTGTCTGTTTTAATGCCAATACCAGGCTGTTTTCAGTACTGTAGCTCTGTAGTAGAGTTGAAAGTCAGGGATTGTTAATCCTTCAGAACTTCCTTTATTATACAGGATTGTTTTGACTATCCTGGGATTTTTGTTTTTCCATATGAAGTTGAGTATTATTCTTTCAATGTCTGTTAAAAATTTTCCTGAGATTTTGATGGGCATTACATTGAATTTGTAGATTGCTTTTGATAAGATTGCCATTTTTACTATGTTAATTCCACCTACCCAAGAGCATGGGAGATCTTTCCATTTTCTGGTATCTTCCTCCATTTCTTTCTTCAAAGATTTAAAATTCTTGTCATACAAGTCTTCCACTTGTTTGGTTATAGTAAATTGATTACTGGGTTAGGGCTTACTTTTATT
Organism: Ondatra zibethicus; assembly: GCA_004026605.1. NCBI lineage: Eukaryota > Metazoa > Chordata > Mammalia > Rodentia > Cricetidae > Ondatra > Ondatra zibethicus. Next base: position 22,073 of record PVIU01010628.1, on the reverse strand, counting down.
TCTACTCAATTACTTTTGCAAAAATTCTAATTCTAAATAAGTTCACAATCACAGATACTGGGAGTTAGGACTACATAATTTACTTGGTGTGGGGGGGTTCAAGACAGAGTATCTTTGTGTATTCTTGGTTCCCCTGGAACTCACTCTATAAAGCAGGTTGACCTCAAATTCACAGATATCCACCTATCTCTGCCTCCTGAGTGTGGAGAATAAAGGTGCATGCCACTACTAACCCACTGACGTCATCATATCTTGACAGACAAAATTCAATCCAATCTACTCTGTTGTCTCTCAAAAGTCATATGCCTTTCATGTACAAAATGCATTTACTTCATGAAAACATTCTCTAAAAATTTAAGATATTTCCACATCAACTTCAAATACAAAATCTCATCTAAATATAATCAACTCAAAAAGTCACAAGTATTATCTGCTAATCATGTAACTCAGAATTAGAAGACCTCAAAGTAGAGAAGATGGTGATTCATCAAAATGTGTGAGAGACTGTTCTCTGTTTTCTCAAAGAACTTTATTGTAAGCCCCTGTTGATGAAAATATTGTAGACATTTGTCACAGGATGGAAAATCAAGTTGGTACTCCTCAAGAAATTGCCACCCTGCTGCCTAGCTTTCAGAGTACTTGAAGGTAATATGCAGTCAATGGGGGAAAAGCCATTAGACTATCCAGCTATGAAGCCTATGAGGCACAGTAACAATTGGCATGGTAAAATAAGGCCAAGGGCATAACTGTGGCATGGATATTATAAGGAAACCCAACCATTCTCTAAGAGGCTTCAAGGCTCACTCCACAGGAGAAAACATATACCTGGTATTGTAAATCTGACCAAGAATCCATGGTCAGGTAGCTCATAGACCCCATGGGAAAATCTACTAGTATTTTGAGAAATTGACATAGTACCAAACCGCACTCTAAATTATTATCTCTAATACATAGATCAGTGTAGCTTTCAGATATTTTCAAAGTTTCTTTGTGTAGTAGAGAATGGTGAATGCAGGAACTCCCAGTGGCCACATTATAGAGCATAAGTAACTATGGTAATTTTGGCCATAAATGGAGCATATTAGTCAAACTCCCTTCCCTAAATGCTTAGAGACAACCATAGGAAAGGAAGAAGATACATTGCAAGAGAGAGATTTCAGAGAGGACCCAAGTGAAACAGTATTTGTTGGGAATGACAGAACTGGTACACTAATGTACTTGTAGTTGCTGTGGCTGTCTACACAAGAACTACACAAGATAAGGCCAATCAATATTCCAGTGAAGAAGTGGCAGGAACTCCCAAGTCCCCACTTCTAGCTGAGAAACTATTAACATTTAATGGCTTCTAGGAGAGTCTGTTTGTTTTAGGTGTGTGGTCCTGGGAAGATTAACCACACTCCTTGGAATGATTCCACAACCATTAATTTATTGGCAGCACATACTAGAATTATTGGTTTATAAAACAAAACAGTATCTGTGTGTGGTAGCACATACCACTGATATTAGCACATCAGAGGAAGAAACTGGAAGATCTCTGTGAGATCAATGTTAGATTGGTCTATAGAGGGAGCTTCAGACCAGCCAAGGTTACAAAATAGACCTTGTCTCCTACATACATACACATACACATACACACACACACACACACACACACACACACACACACACACACAAACTACCACCACCAACAACAGCAACAACAGCAATAACCAAAACAAACAAGAAACCTGAATTTGGAAGGAATTGGGAGGAATGATGAATTCTTTGGGGATTATTAATGGAAGGATAAGGGTATATATTGTCAAAATACAGCGTTTGAGTATGTGACATTTTCAAAGGAAATAAAATATAGCGTTAAAAATTTATGGATAAAGAAAGTGTGGCACATATACACATTAGAGTACTACTCAGTGGTAAAAAAACAATGACATCTTGAATTTTGCATGAAAATGGATAAAAATAGAAAACACTATCCTGAGTGAGATAACCTAGACCCAAAAATATGAATATGGTATGTACTCACTCATTAGTGGATTCTAACCATAAACAAAGGACATTGAGCCTATAGTTCGCAATTCTAGAGAAGATAAATAATAAGGTGAACCCAAAGAAAAACATATATAGATCCTCATGGAAATTGGAAGCAGACAGGATTGCCAGGCAAAAGTTGGAAGCATGGGGGTGGGGGTGGAGTGG
>PVIU01010628.1:0-19777 GCA_004026605.1 Ondatra zibethicus | reverse complement strand
GGTACCTGAACTGGCCTTGTCCCATAGTCACACTGATGAATATCTCGAATATCACCATAGAACCTTCGTCCTGCGAAGGATGGAGATAGAGACAGAGACCCACATCATAGCACTGGATTGAGCTCCCAAGGTCCAGTTGAAAAGCAGAAGGAGGGAGAAGATGGGCAAGGAAGTCAGGACCGGGAGGGGTTGGTCCACCCACCGAGACAGTGTGCCTGATCTAATGGGAGCTCACCAAAACCAGCTGGACTGGGACTGAATGTGATCAAACTGGACTCTCTGAATGTGGCTGACAATGGGGGCTGACTGAGAAGCCATCGATAATGGCACTGGGATTTGTCTCTACTGCATGTAGTGGCTTTTTGGGACCCTAGTCTGTTTGGATGCACGCTTTCCTAGGCCTGGATTGGGGGGGGAGAGCCTTGAACTTCCCACAGGACCCTGCCCTCTCTTAGGACTGGAGGGGGAGGAAGAAGGGTAAGTGGGGAAGCGGGAAGGAAATGGGAGGAGATGAAGAAGTGGAAATTTTGAATGGTATGATTTATAAAGCAATAAAAATTTAAAAAATGTTAAACAGAAATAAGTTACAGGTTCATATATGAGTAATGATGGTGTTGAAGGTAAAAGAAGTGTTAAGGATGACTCAAAAGTTTATTTCAACATTGTTATACCTCCAGTCAACTACTGGACTGTTTACAGGTTGTTTTTTTGCTCCATTTATTCCTTAAACATTTAAGAAATACACACTTTTTATCTTACTCCTCTTTTTTCTATACATGCTCTACAAGTCCAATGTCATTACTTCTGAGGTTTGCATGATAGTAATGACTTTTAATTCTTCAAATGGATTAATAGTATACACCTGTCTTTTGAACTATCTATCCATACTTTTAATTACTTTCTAAATTTTTTCAAATGCTTATCCTCTAATCAAATGTTAGGATGGTTCTGTAAGGTTATTTTTTTAATATGAGATACCCAATTGAATTAAGATACTTTAGAAGAAGAAAGATTGACTTTTCCCTAGGGAGAAAGAATTTTATCAGCAGATTGCCATTGAACTTGACATGTAGTTCTTTGAATCTCCTGCCAACTAGCCTGTATGAGATGTTGGACTCATTAAGCCTACATCACCATGAAAGTCAATAATGAAATCTTTATCTATGTACACATACAGATACCATTGATGTGTATGATTTTAAAATTGATTAACTAATAATGAATTGTGTGTATGAGTGTTTTGATTACATGTATGTATGTGTATACAGTGCCTGAGCAGACCAGAAGATGGTATCATATTCCTCTCATACTGTACTTACAGAAAATTGTGGTCTACCATGTAGACGCTGGGAATTGAACCCCTGTCTTCTGTAAGAGCAGCCTTTGTTTTGAACTACCAGGCCATCTTTCCAGCCTCTGCTGTTGCAAATTTCCCAGAAAATAAGAATTAATACAAGCATAGTATGTTATACATAATTACCTTGATAAAAACATTTTCTCCGTATCATCATCCAAATAATTGTAACAATTGCACTGAGAATTTTCTCCCTTCTCTTTACCACATATTCCTGCTAACTATATAATCAGTCAGTCTCTGTGACTACATCAAAATCGTTTGAAATATGTTCTCTTTTTCATGTTAACTGTCAATTCTGTTATTACATCCACTGAAACTATGGGAACAAATTTAAAATAAGCTCTTAATCTACTCTTGTCCACTACAAAAAATCATTTGCCATAATAATGTTTTAATGGAATGTCTAAAGTACATACACGGGTGTTACCTCTATGCTTAAAAATATCACTGTGGCTCAGAGTCTCCCTTTTCTCTTTAATGTAGTCTATAATATTGTCACACATTATACATGAACCAATAACAGTGTCATCACTTGGGAGCTTGTTAGAAGCCCAGAATATAAGAATCCATACTAAACAAGCTGAATCTGAAACTACATTTTTACAAATACTTGAGGTAATTTCTGTGCATTGAAATTTAAGTAGAACCTTAAAGCATAGCTCCCAAAGCTGGATAATATCTCTGATAAACTTGGGGCCATTTTTAAAAAGATTTTTTCCATCTCAAACATCCTACTTACAATGTCCAGGTGATGGATCAAGTAATCTGTGTTTGTTTGTACAAAGCTCTTGGGAAGCTTTTGATGTTCTGTGAGGTTTATGGGTCCCCAGCTAGCAGTTGCTGACTTAGATTCCCAACATTTCAGTCGCATCTTCTCGTGTTTTCTTAGCTCATTTTTGCATGCTTCTGGGCTTTTTTTTCAAAAGGAATTATTTTGCCAAGCAGACCTTCCTTGTTTTTTCTTCTCCAGGTGAAATGTCTTATTTATCATTTAAAACCCAATTCAATTTTCTTGAACTCCTTCCCAGTTCTCTTAGAGATAATAATGTATTATTTCTTCTACATTTCTGGAAACTCCTGGGCAACATTGTGCTATAACAGTTCATTGAACTATGACAGTTATAGACTCATACAAGTCACATACTTTGTCCTTGACCAGATCATGAGTACCAAATTTTATGCTCTGAAGCTTCACCATTTTCATACCTCTCTACATAGGGCCCTGGACACAATGCATTTTCATTATACAACTGATAAATGCTTGTTGAATAAATGAATTGATAGCCATCAGATTATATAGTAGTAAGGCAAGAATACATTAGTATTAATACTGAAGTTTCTAGTACTTAAAACAGATATTTAATACCATTAAATTAAAATATCTTCCATAAGTTTTATTTTTAAGCAATAAAGTGTTACAATTCCTGGAACATTTTCCTTGGGTTTTTTTCCTATCACACTTAAATGATATACTGCTTCTATACAAGCATATGCATTTGTCTTTCTTACTCCTGTCAAGTTTGATACATAGAGCATCTTTTGTGCTTACCAGAAAGGGTATTCAGCCAGAGGGACCCTCTCATCTCACTGTATGACATTCTTGTATCTTCCGTTGAAAACCATAGAGCAGAATTGTATCATTCATGCTGAACTTTCTGAAGTCATTTCTGTTTCATGTTGCCATTACAGGGACTTTTTAAGCATTGCTTCAAAATGTCAAGTTAACAGGCATCTCTCTCAATAGGAAAGAATACTTCAGGGTGGCACTGTAATGTGTTATAAAAATGCTTGTCCTAAGAGGTACCTTATCATTTACATGATGTCAAATGGCCCTATAAAACATTTATTTCAGCTTTTACGAGTCTATATTCCAAAACTCTTTGGAGTGGTAATTAATACTGACTTTCAGTATTTGATTGATCAAAACTGTTAAAGTGACAGGAAAACTAAATGCAAATTTATTTTTTTAAAGCAGGTTTTGTAGCACTAAATTCTGTGTGATAATTTGGTCACTATTCCATTTTCTAGTAGTTTTAAAGTTGAAGTTTGTTTACTGGGGTATTAGAGTCCTGTCATTATTTGACCCTCTCTTTCTTGTTTCCAGGCAACTACCATGATGTTGTCTCCTCATATGCATATTAACGATGAACTGTTCCTGTACCCTTTAAGGGAATTCTATGGCATTATACTTTTCTACATCAGTCTTCTATATTACTCTGCAGCCTTACTTCTTGCAAATTACTTTCTCTATCCACCCTCAACACAAAACACGCCCTACCACACACACACAACACATGTTATCTGTTTTAAGTTTGTTAAATGCTTCATAGAAACACTTCAAATGCTAACACTTTTAAAAGATTTTTACTTTAAAGAAAATGAAAAAGGACAAGTTTGCAATGTTAGACATCTGCAATCAGATCCTGTACCATAAGACTATGCCAAAACATGTTCAAATTATAATTAGTCAATAAGGAAATCAAGGCAACATTTTCAAGGTGGTTTTGATAAACAACTTGGAATCATCGAAATGAGTTCCTCCCTCTCCAAAAAAAAGAATAACATCTCTGCTTATTACAAATATGAATTATTCATTTGGCAGTTAGGAGAATATGAAATTCACTGAGACAGAGAACTGCTAAGTTTGGGAGATTGTACAGTATGAATGTATCACCAAGTCTCTTTCAAAATTCAATATAAATAAAGATATTTCTACTATTTTTAGAACAAAAGATCTGGTAGTTGGATTTACATCATTTATACATTAGAGGCGTTTTCATAAACATACTGTAATACATACTGACACTAGAGTGAGGAGAAAACCAATGTAATTTTAAGCATCATTATGAAATCAAAATGTGGATAAAAATTCATTCTTGTAAAAGGAAAGAGCAGAACTCAAGTATGAACACATAAGCCAAGAGATGACCAATTGCCAACCTTCAATCCACATTTGAGAGGTGTAGGCAGAGCATTGCAAGGTGGAATCAACTAGGATCTGCATGGCAAGTTGAAGGTCAGCCTGGAGCTGCAGAGAATGAAGCAAAAGACCAAGAGTGAAAGAAGGAGGGAGGGAGGGGTTGATGTTGAAGTTGTATTTATTTTACTAGAACTTTTCAAAACGTATTCTTTAGGTTAATTTAAATGAGCACAAAGTGTAATAGTTAAGATTTACAATATAGACTCCAGGAAGAAGGCACATCAATACAAGCCATAAGAAACTCAGTTCCAAGTCAGAGGAACCATTCAGAGAAGGTAGATAACATAGGATTTTTTGCCGTGACTTCCTAGCAATTAAACTTACTTGTACAAAGTATTAAAAGACAGATTGATTTTTAGATATATAAAAAAAAGTACAGAGAAATAACTGGTAGAGATAGAGTGTGTCTAGTCATTTGGTAGAGGAAATCTCTGACTAGAATAAAGATATCCTACTAGGAGGCAGAGAAACACAGGCATGGAGCTGTCTGCATGAGCTAGGAATAGAAGTCCTTGAATGCTACCTAAAAACCTTTGGATTTTGTATCCATGAAAATGTCTGAACAAGGGATATATAAAATTAGCACAAAGAAAAAATTTTCATAACATGAAGTATGGACTCTGAACAGTCCTGAGCAATAATCAGGGAACTAATGCAAATAAAGAAATTGATAGATTTAATGTGAAGGAAAAGGAAACATTAATGTTATGCATGATTTTGAATTTCCAAATCTGTTATTGGAGAAATGGTTGTTACATTTATAAAAATAGTATTTTTATTTCCTAATGTGAATTATTTCTACACCAATTACAAAGAACATAGTAAATGTCACTTCAATAGAAATATTTCTCAATGACATTCAGGTTGAAAAGCTACATCGATTTACATAAATCTAAAAGTTGATATTTCCTCGATTATATGAGCTGTGCAATAGCATGAAAATAATATTTCCAAAGTGGTATAACTAATATATTCCTGTGTGTTTTCTAGTGCCCATATTCAATTATTATTCAATTCAGGATAATGTGACAAACTCAAGCTGGGCTATATAGAGCTACATGATCCTATTATAAAGCTCTCAATCTGTCTTATAGTTTCTGACCTACTAAAATTTAAAGTTGTTGAATTCACTCGACCAGTCTTTTCTGGGAATTTTATGTTAATAAATTATATCATATTATAAAGATTTTCTAAAACTATATTGAAAACAACAGGAGAATGATACATGAGTTTTGTAAAAAAAAGGATCATGATGAAGTAGACTTTAGAAATTTCTATGTTTCAGAATGCATATTACATTACTATAGGCTGTAAAAAGTCCCCAAGAAAGAAATTTGATTTTGTCAAAACTTATTCATTATTTGTTCACAGAATAACAATTTATATTGTCCCAGAGAACACACTTTGAGAAATGTGGGTCTGTTATATTGTTTGCTGTTTTGTTCTGATTTGTGTTGCTATAATAGTTTAAGATTAAGTTTTTTCCCTATTCAACTAACTTTATTTTTTTCTTTACTTCATTAATAATTTTTTATAATATGATTTTTTCTCATTTTGCATAGCTATCCCTGCTCCTACTCCCTCCCCTCTTCCTGCTTCCTCCACCTTCCCCCCAGCCCACCTCACCATCTACTCTTCAGAAAGGGTAAGGATTCCCATGGGGAGCCAAAGAAGTCTGACCCTTCACTTTGAGTCAAGACCAAGGCCCTCCCCACTATATCTAGATTGAGCAAGGTATCCCTTCAAAGAGAATGTGCTTCTAGTTGACAGTTCAAGCACTGGGTATAAATCCTGGTCACATCATCAGTGGCCCCACAGATTCTCCAGGCCTCACAATTGTCCCCCACATTCAGGAAGCCTAATTTGGCCATATGCAGGTTCGAGCACTATCAGTCCAAAGTCAGTGAGCTCTCACTAGGTCAGCTGTTTCTGTGGCTATCACCATCATGGTCTAGACTCCTTTGCTCATATAATTGTTCCTCCCTCTCCTGAGTGGATCTCAGGAAGCTCAGCCCAGTGCTTTGCTGTACATCTCTGTATTTGCTTCTATCAGTTGCTGGTTGAAAGTCCTATGATGACAATTAAGGTAGTCATCAGTCTGATTACAGGGCAAGGCCAATTTAGGCATCCACTCCACTGTTTCTTAGAGCTTTTCTGGGTCATCCTTGAGGATGTCTGGGATTTTTCCTAGTGCTATGCTTCTCCATAGCTCTTTATTGGCTCCTTCCATCAAGATATCTCTTTCCTTTTTCTCCCTCATTGTTCTTCCCCTTTCTTGAGCATCTCTTTCCCTCCTCTCTCCTTTTCCATCCCCCCTTCCATCCTCCTTTCTCCCCTCTCCAAATTTTCTCAGGAGGTCTTGTCTGTTTCTCCTTCCCAGGGAGATCCATGCATGTCTTTCTTAGAGTTCTCCTTGTTACTTATCTTCTCTCAGATTGTGAACTATAGGATTATCCTTAGCTTTATGTCTAATATCCACTTATGAGTGAGTAAGTACATACCATGTTTGTCCATCTGAGTTTGAGTTACCTTACTGAGGATTTTTTTTCCAGCTCCATCCATTTGCATGCAAATTTCACGATGTCATTGTTTTTTACTCCATTGTGTAAATGTACCACATTTTCTTTATCCATTCTTCAGTTGAGGGGCATATACATTTCCAGGCTCTGACTATTATAAATAATGCTGCTATGAACACAGTTCAGTAAATGTCCTTGTGGTATGAGTGTGCATCTTTTGGGTATATGCCCAAGAGTGGTATTGCTGGGTCCTGAGGTAGATTGATTCCCAATTTTCTGAGAAACTGCCATACTGATTTCCAAAGTGGCTGTACAAGTTTTCACTCCCACCAGCAATGGAGGAGTGTTCCCCTTACTCCACATCTTCAACATAAACTATCATTGGTGGTTTTGATCTTAGCCTTTCTGACCAGTGTAAGATGATATGTCAGAGTCAGTTTGATTTGCATTTCCCTGATGGCTAAAGATGTTGACAATTTTTTAAGTGTCTTTCAGCCACTTGCAATTCTTTTAAGAATCCTCTGTTTAGATCTTTACCCCATTTTTTGATTGGATTGTTTGGTAATTTGGTGTCTAGTTTCTTGAGTTCTTTATATATCTTGGAGATCAGTCCTCTATCTGATGTGGGTTAGTGAAGATCTTTTCCCATTCAGGAGGCCATCATTTTGTCTTAGTGACTGTGTCCTTTGCCTTACAAAACCGTCTCGATTTCAGGAGGACCCGTTTATTAGTTTTTGCTCTCAGTGTTTCTGCTACTCATGTTGTACTTAGGAAGTGGTTTCACATGCCCATGCATTCAAGGCTACTTTCCACTTTCTCTTCAATGAAGGTTCAGTGTGGCTGGATTTATGTTGAGGTGTTTGAACCATTTGGACTTAAGTTTTGTGCATGGGGAAAGATATGGATCTATTTGCTTTCTTTTATATGCTGATATCCAATTACATCAGCACCATTTTTTGAAGGTGTTTTCTATATTCTATTAATTAAATTTAGCTTTTTGTCAAAAATCAGTTGTTCATAGCTGTATGGATAAATATCAGGGTCTTCATCAGAAATTTATTTCTCCATAACTCTTGAGCTGGGGAGACCAAAACCAAAGAACTGGAATTTTTTGGGGTTCATCTTGCTGTGTCTTCACAAGGTAGAAGGCAGGAAGACAAGCAAGGACAAAGAGTCTTCACATGGCAAAAGAAGGAAAATGAGACAACTCTCCCATAGAAACCCATTTTGTGGTAGCATAAAATCAGTACATGAGACAAAATTCTTCATAACATAAAACTTCCCAAAGTTATAGCTTCTAGTGGAAAAGCACTATGAATCACGTTTTCAGTAAATGAAGTTTAAAGAGGAGACATTCAAATCTACAAACATAGATTTTTGTATTATAACCAAAGGCAATGGATAATCAACTGGTAAAAATCTTGATAGTATAATTTAAGATAGTATCATAGATCATAAGGATATATCTGTTGTTAGCTGTTTTTATTTTTTACTCTTTGGGCTGTTTCCTCATTGGGGGATTGCCACTTAGCTCCCAAACAAATACTCAGAGGCTTATTCTTTCCTGTTAATGTTCTACCTTAGGTTGGCTTGTTTCTACCCAGCTTTTCTTAAATTATCCCATCTACATTTTTCCTCTGAGACTTTACCTTTCTCTATTCTATATACTTTTCTTAGTCCATGAATTGCTATATAGCCGGATGGCTGGCTCCTGGTGTCCTCCCTCTTTCTCCCTTTCTCCTTTGCTCTTCTCTTCCAACATTTCTCCTTCTACTAATTCTCTCTACCTGCCTGCCATTCCTATCCTTTCTTCTGCCTTGCTACTGGACATTCATCTCTTTATTAAACCAATCAGGTGTTTTAGAAAGGAAAGTAGCAGAGTGTCACAGATTTCTATGGTACATGTAACATAGAAGAAGGAAACACATTTTTGCATCATTAAAACAAATGTTCCTTAGCATGAACAAATGTAGTACATCTTAAAATATTGTTAGACAACAGAAATAATTTTAATGGAAAATTAGTCCATGTGGGCAGGTGTTCAAACATTTCACTTATACATTCTTTGTATAAATATTCTAAGTATTTTAATAATATATAACAATATATATTATAACATATATAATAAATAATATATTATTGGTTACTTGCTGAAAAGAAAAATTATTTTACCCTACAAAGGAGGAGTAAGATTAGGTTGGGAACAACTTGTTGTTGTGATGGGGAAGAATCAAAAGAGAAGATTGTCACTTAGTGTACTTATGGCAAGTGATACAGCAACTTGAACATAAAACAAATGCAAAAAGACAAATGTAAAAGAATCACACAAATCTTGTGCCATGCATCTTATGTCATAGCTATAAATGTTAACTCAAAACATAACTGAGACAGGTTCAGAGATCCTGGATAGAGGAAGCAGCGGAATCCTATACTAAGTGAAGAGAGGTCAAAAAGCATAACTTTGAAAATATTCACACAAATGGTATAAATACACTTATATATTTATATATGTGTACACATGTTTAAGGTGTGTATGTGTCTGTGCATGCATGTGTGTGTGTACATCTGGATGTGTGTGTGTATATAACCTTATAAAGTAAGATGCTCACTCCCAAGGACATAACTCTATATACATCCCCTATGAAAATTCCTGAATGCTTTGGACACATGAATATGGTACATACTAAATATGAAGCAGAAGCTAGGTGGAGTGTGATATAAAAAAGAGAGTGAAATTACAAAATGGCATCCACCATCTGGGGAATGGATCCACATAAGACCTAAAAAATGAAAGCTTACCAAAAAAAGAGGGCTTCTACACCCACAAAAACAGGAGCCAAGCCCAGCTTTTTGGTATTCACATTTTTTTTTTCAGATAGACTCTGTTTGCTGGCAGCAAGCAGATGTGAGACTCTTTTAAGAGAAAACTTCATGACTCTGCAATAGCAGCAAAAGCTGCATGGCCTCTTTAGGAGACAGTGGCTCTGGCTCTTTTGGGAGATCATGCATTAAATGGAGTTTGTGAACAGAGTGCTACAAGTTGCTTAATGGTGACATAGATCTGCTGCATACCTGGAGCTGGGACAGTGAGCATGGCTTGCAGAGGTGGTGAACATGCCTCTGCCATTTTGGACTTTGCAGAGTAAATAGGCAGGGCCATGGAGTTGGTCATAGCCATTCCTGATTAGCATTTTTTAAAAAATGACCATGCATTGGTGGTGCATGTCTTTATACCCAACACTCAGGAAGCAGAGTCAGGTGGATATTTGTGAAATCAAAGCCAGCCTGGTCTAAAAGAGCTAGTTCCAGGACATGCTCCAAAGCTACAGAGAAACCCTATCTTGAAAAACCAAAAATTAAAAAAAAATGAGTGCTCCTAGTCAGAAAATGATTTCAGTTACATAATAAAGACAGATTCAGAAGAAAAAGACCTACAGTATTGGATAAATGTATATTGCCTTAAGAGAGAGAGAAGAGTACAGACAATCATATTTAAAGGAGTAAAGGTAATTAAATTAATATTAAAGTAATAGAGTAAAAAATCATAAAGATGGAAAATAAACAGAGACAGGATTAGGTATATTATTGTGCTTTCTTTGAATTTTTGACTGTGAATGAGCTAAGTTCAGAAAGACATTTCATTGTACAGGCTGTTAAGCTAAACCAACATATATATTTTAAATGTACTTTGACTTCAAAATTTGAGTCTAAGAATATGTTACTTTGAAAAAGAGGTTCTGCTTTTGTTTTCACAGAAGATGAAAACCTGTGGATTCCTCCCAGGCTAATATGGTTTTATGGAACAAGACCCCCTGAAAGGTCTCTGTGAACTCTTAGAATACTTCACCCAACAGTCAGCAGGAAGTAGTCTAGATAACAATGCCTAAATTCCCAAACATTGTTTACAAATGTTTGTTTTCATTTAAAGGAGGTTGATTATAAATTGTTTGTTGTCAGGGCTTCTGTCTTGCCCAGTTCCCACAATTGCTAAGTCCCAAAGAAATCACACAGAGGTCTAGATTAGTGATAAACTGATTGACCTAGTAGCTCAAACTTCTTATTAACCCTTATAACTTATATTAGCCCATTATTCTTGTCTATGTTAGCCATAAGACTCAGTACCTTATTCAGCGAGGCAGTCACATCTTGCTTCTTCTGTGGCTGGGTCACACTGTGGACGAAGCTCTTCCCAGAATTCTCCTGTTCTTTTTGCCTGCCTCTACTTCCTGTCTGGTTGTCCCACCTATACTTCCTGCCTGGCTACTGGCCAACCAGCATTTATTTAAAATATAATTGACAGAATACAGACCCTTGCCCCACACCAATTGTTAATTGTCACAATAAAGAGCTTTCTTAAGATGAATACTTTGCATTGGAATGGATCTTGGTCTATTGATACAAATTGAAGGTCCATTTTGCTACACTGTGTTTATATGTTTTTGCTCTTTTTTAAGGTATTGTGTTTGTGCAGCTCATTTAAAATGTAATTTTCATTAAAAATAATGGATTAATATATATCCATCTATCATAGTCAAACTTGTTGTAACATTAGTTAGGATTTTTAGATGTACAAAGATATATTTCAGTTAGATAGATATTCTTCAAATCTTTCAAAGAACTACAAAATATGGCATTTAAATTTTTTTAAGAATAGACTTTTCTCAACACTGAGACATGTCTGCTTCTGGCAGTACCAATTTATTCAGAGAGGTTGTTGAGCATTGAAGAAATTTATTATGGAATTTGCCTTCTATGTGATAAGGCTAGCCATTTGGGCAAGAAACTGCTCTTTTCTGGACTGCTTGTTGGGATGCTGTTTGAATTGGACATGCAGGACCCACAGAAAAGTGACTGCTCACATTGCCTAAAGAAGGCGAGATAGTACTTCAGGGTTCCTGATTCATGAAAGCATCTGCCAGACATTCTGCAGGACAGAGAAGAAAGCAACTGTTGAACTTTGCCAGTTCAAGGCAGAACAGATCTTTAAATTTCCTCCTTCATGGAAAAGTCTACCAGATACTATAGGCCTGCAGGCTGAGTATGGATGCCACGATGTTACAGAAGAACTTTTGGTGACCGTCCAGCAAGCAAGATGTCTCTGTCAGTTCTTAGTTTTAGAAGTTGCTTACAATGCACTTCCTATTAACTTAGGTAATATTATATCCTTCTGAGGTCTTTGAGGGAGTTGAAGACACTTAGTTATAGTTATGGTTTTACTTAGTTATAATAAAATATAAAGTATATATAAATATTGTAACTGCAATTCTGGCTTGATACCTGTTTTGTTATATGTAATGATAATATGTTAAAGTTTGAACCTTCCTTTTCATTTAGATAGAAAAGGGGAGATGATGTGGGATTCCCCTCTGTATGCTGTGAATATTTTTACTACCATTGGTTAATAAAGAAGCTGCTTCAAACTATGGCAGGGCAGAATATAGCTAGGTGGGAAGTCCAAGCAAAGATACAGAGGGCCAGAAGGTGGAGTCAAGGAGACATCATGTAAGTGCCAAAGAAGAAGGACATACCAGAACCTTACCAATAGGTCACATCATCATGGTGATACACAGATTAATAGAAATGGGTTAATTTAAGATGTAAGTGTTAGTTAATGAGAAGCCTGAGCTAAAAGGCAAACAGTGTTGTAATTAATATAGTTTCTGCATGATTATTCAAGTCTGGATGGCCAGAAATGATTACAAAAAAACATGCAGTATGGTTAATCTCAGAAATTAGAACAAAGAATATTCTGGAAGAATTATTTCCAATTAAATGGGCTTGGAAATTAATCTGCCTCATTCTAAACTGGGAAAATGAAAGAAGTTAGTGCAATGTTAGTCCAACTGTTGTAAGGGAAGCAAAAGATAGTGATAATATGTTGCAAGAAAGGACTGCTTGTTCATCCCAGCCACCTGTCTAGCTTAACCCTGAAATAACCACACAAAAGCTGTATTAATTAAATCACTGCTTGGCCCATTAGCTCTAGTTTCTTATTGGCTAATTCTTACATCTTAATTTAACCCATTTCTATTAATCTGTGTATTGCCACATGGCAGTGGCTTACTGGGTAAGATTTCCAGAGTCTGTCTCCAGTGGATCCATCTCTCTCACTCTGCTTTCTTCCTCCCAGAATTCAGTTCTATCTTCTCTGCCTACCTAAGTTCTGCCCTATCAGGCCAAGGCAGTTTCTTTATTAACCAATGAAAGTAACACATCGAAAGAAGGACATACTACACCAATAATATTTGCAAACACCAAAATTTATCAAAAATGTTGCTCTGGAAAAATAAAAATTTCTATGATTCTCCATGAGTACAAATGTGACAATGTAAAAATTTGTGTGTAAACAAAGTGTGGGCAAACACAACAAAATTCTTAGAAAAAGACATTGTAAGGATATGTTTTTGTGACGATATAGGTTTTAAAGCCAAAATTACAAAACATGAAAAAGTACTAAAGTGGACCATGTAAAGCAGCATTCTAAATATATCACAAAAGACACCATTGAGGAAGTCAAGATATGTACTACAAAAACCTACTTTGAAATAAAATATCTAAGAGACTAGATAGTATATATATTCTTATAATTCAATAATAAAAGAAATTTCAATAAAGTCAGACATTTAATCTGAAAATATATTATATTTTATTGATCAAAGTTGCTCTTTGATGATTTTGTATTATGTATGTGTTGTCACACTCCCTACCAACTCTTATCTCACATCATCCCTGATGCAAAGAAAATTCACAAGTGGCCAAGAGGTGGGTGTAAAGATATGTAAAATCACTAGACATTAAAGGAATAATGCAAATCAAACACAGGTGAGATACCATTCCATGCTCACTAGGATGGCTGTAATTAATACAAACAGAAAATAAAAGGTGTTAGTAAAGTGTGGAGAAATTATCACATTTATATATGACTGGTAGCTATACAAAATGATTTAACCATTTTGGAAACAGACTGACAATTCCTCCAAATCTTAATTTTGCTACTTTGATACGTAGTTAAAAGGATTATAAGGCCTGATTGATGTGTATGGCCAGTGTTGCCCCTAGGCCATGTTAATATCCAACATCCATGTTGCCACCAACGCCAGGTTATTGTCTTTGGCTCTATCTTTGGAGCCATCTTGATGTCTGTGGCTCATGCTACCACAAAAGACCATGGGGGTGTCGATGGTCTGTTCTGCCATCTGAAGCATATTAACCTCTCTGGTCCCAACTGTAGCAAGAAACCCTGTAGAAGTACATAATCTATGCTGCTGCTGAATACAAAGAGCACAGAAGCTTCTTTTGTAGTGGTTTCTATGACTGCAGATTCAGTTGAGAATAAGAGACAGAAGGTTTCTGTGACAAGGCCTCCCTACCAAAAATGAAACAGTCTAGATAGGAAGCCATTGAAGAGAACTCTACTGTGCTAAAAATATAGAAGTATAGCTTTTCACATTTAGTGACTTCTGGCAGGGAGTTGGAGAAGAATTTAGTTTTCCTTATGGGGCTGCCCACTTGGAGTTTGACCAGGCTCCAATGAGTATATGGGCAACACATTTTGGAGTTGGTATTTTTTTTCTTTTTTCCTTCTTTTGTTTTGGGGGAGGTCACAAGGGTGGGAGATGGTGGACTGGGAAGCGAATGTGATCAGGGTGCCATAGTTGAAATTACACAATAATCAATAAAAACATTATTTTAAAAAGGTATTTGTATAAAAACTTAAGATAAATAATCAGCAAGACTATTAATAAATACCCTAATATATAATTAGTCCACATGTCCATCAGTATATTTGTATAAATAATTAAGAGATAAAATAATTGCTAGCCCATGATGACTGTATAAAAATTTCCGTGACTACACAATGGAATATTATTATTGTGATTAGAAAGTACTGCTACATGCTACAGCATGAATCAACATTGAAAAATACAAGTTAAGTTAAAGAAATTAAACATAACTGATGACACATTACATGACTACATAAATATCCAAAGTAAGCAAATCTATAGAAAAAGAAATTTAGAAGTTTCCAGAAGTTGAGATAATAGAGAAGTACTAAAATTAGATTTTAGTGATATTTATTCAATTGTGTGAATATAGTTAAGCTGTTAAATCATATATGTTTAATGGATGAAATTAATGTACTGACATCATCAAAGAAATACAAGCTAAAATGAAGAAAACTGAAAAAGATGACAGCAAAAATTCAAGTTTGTTTTGTATATCAATCTGTTTTACAAAATTAGAAGATAGATTGAAAATAGCAAACAAAACAAACATATGCATACACTACAAACTAGTAACTTACCCAAAAGAACTGAAAAACGTGGAATTAACCAAGATGTCTTGTAATACATAAATAAACGAACCATGGTTTATGTAGCTAGTGGAATATTATTCAACACTAAAAAAGAAATCAGCTAACATGACATTAAAAGGAGCGACTTTAAGGGAGAATTTAAAATGCATTTTACTAAGAAAAAAAGGCATATCTACATAGGGCATGATTTCAAGTATATGGCATACTGAAGGCAAACTACAGATGTCAGTGGTTATCAGGTGTTAAACTATAATTAGGTAAAGCCAAAATGAACAGGAAATGAAGTTTAAAAAGCAAGATGTAAAGTAATAAAGGTCAGAGAAGTTGTGCAAAGTTAAAGATGTGGAAACACTGCAGCTATTTACATAAAAGCTTTCTTAGAGGTCTATTTACAGCCTGTTGCCTTTTGAAACTGCAGCAAAATCCAGACTTGAGGTATATTTTCATGTCTGCAGACAAGAATCGAGATATTATTTCTAAATCCTTACATACAGTATCAAGATACTTTTTTTTTTTAAGGGACTGATGGTGTCTTCAGGGCACAGCGTAGTTTGGTCCCTCCACAAAAGAAGTACTAAAACTGAGATTAGAGGTTGCAGCAGGAAATTGAAATAGTCTATATTTGGGATTCCTGACTTAAGTTATTCTGTTGAAACTAACAAAGGCACTTGGCTTTTTCTATCATCTTCTCCATAGAGCACAGACTAAGTAGAGTTACATATGAGATCAGTTGTAAGTTCAAAGAAAAACTGTGGGGAAGCTACTGATACTGGATTTCTCAAGCTGTAATGCTCTAATGGTGAATATGTTTCTTTATATATTTCACCAAACTGGCATAGAATTTATATCATCAAGTGCAAATACTAATGTATACTAAGGACTTCAGGTGAAAATGGTGTACCAGTATAGTTTCATGAATTAGCAATTGTATCACTGGGAATTGACTATATATGTTTGTAGTTGGTGCTACAGGATAAACCTCTATATAATCCCCTTAATTTTGCTAGAACTATTTTAAAATATATGAATAGTAAACATATGTTTGCTGAAAATCCACAACACTGTTTATTATAACTACTGTTAGTTACTAATAAAGGCAGGTCACATATTGGACATAAATATTAGCAGTATGTTTCATGGACAAAAACATAATCCAAATTTATATAGATGCATGCATATATTTCCTGATATTTGCACATATATTCATATATGCACACACATACAGGTACATGTATAAATATGTTTTTATACATATGAAATATACATATGTACAAATATATAAAAATAGAATATAAATTTATTAGTCTGTATATATATATATATATATATATATATATATATATTCAGGTTATACATCCTAAATGCAATACAAAAAGTACAATACAATTTGTCTTAAAAATTTGAAATGTGTTTCACATAAAAGAGATTCTGGTAACCAATAAGCATGTGAAAAGGAACAAGAGATCATTATGCAATAGGGAAATGTGAACTAAACTCATAATAAGGTATTTTATCATACCTACTACAACGTGTATAATTAAAAATAATGGAGAATCTAAATATTAACATGGATGAAGAGACACCCATACATTCCTAATGTGACTGTCAAATATATACCTACATATAGAAACATTTGAAGTCATTTTTAGTATTAAAATACATCTACTTTATAATTTACTACTGTCATTGTCCTAAACATGGTGGGACCTGGGAGAATAGAGCCTATAAATGATTCTGACTATAGTTTCATGCAATAGCCAACTTTATTCAGAGCATAAGGCAATATGTATTCAGAGGGTTAAGAAGAGTCGTATGAGCTAAGTGTACAATCACAACGGCAAGCCACACGTAGTAAGCTAGCTACTGTAGTAGGGAGGCCGTTTGTTGGTCCCTAGCTGCTCAGCCCCGAAATAATCACACAGAAACTATATTATTTAAATCACTGCTTGGCCCATTAGCTCTAGCTCCTTATTGGCTAACTCTTACATATTAATTTAACCCATCTCTATTAATTTGTGTATCGCTACATGGCAGTAGCTTACTGGGTAAAGTTTCGTTTGGCTCTGGCGGGGCTACAGGGCTTCTCTCTGACTCTGCCACTTTCTTCCTCGCAGCCTTCAGTTTAGTTTCCCCCACCTAGCTCTGTTCCACCCTATCAGGCCAAGCCAGTTCTTTCATTCACCAACAGCATTCACAACATAAAGAGGGGAATCTCATATCAAGCTACATGTGTCATAAACAGGTTTTTCCTTAGAGGTATATAAATAAACAACAATAGACAGTTGAAAAGAATAATTTAAAGTCAACTCACTCCCATTTCTATTCATTATATTTGGGGGGTGGTAGGAAAACACATCCCAAGAGCAAGTTTGTGTTTTGAAGAAACTGAGGTCACAAGACTCTTGTCTGGTTTTCTTGGAGAGTTCTCACAAGCACTACAAATTCTCCTCACATGATCCCATTCTTGAATGTGTTCTCATAGACTTAAAATAAACAAAGATTGCCTGAAGATCTGAGAATAAAACAGTCCCACTGGTCAGCCTTACAGACAGATTATGGTAAAACACACCTTTAATCCCAGTATCCACAATGACAAACACCTTTAATCCCAGTAGCCAGCCTAGTT
Organism: Ondatra zibethicus; assembly: GCA_004026605.1. Lineage (NCBI taxonomy): Eukaryota > Metazoa > Chordata > Mammalia > Rodentia > Cricetidae > Ondatra > Ondatra zibethicus. The sequence continues at coordinate 1,978 of PVIU01010628.1, read as the reverse complement.
GCCATAGAAATCAGGTGGTACATGTCTTTAATCTCAGTGGTGCATGCCTTTGATCCCAGTCCTAGAGAGGAATATAAAACGGGGTGAAATAACTCTCAGATACAGTCTCCTTCTGAGATTCCTGGAGGCAGGATCACCATTTTCAGACTGAGGTAAAGGTAAGAGCCAGTGGCTGGCTGTTTTGTTTTTCAGATCTTCAGGTTGGACCCCAATTTCTGACCCTGAGATAAATATTCAAATGAACTTGAATCCACAGAATGTGATAAGTGCAAAAGTTGTTCATGACAGCTTTATTCATAACAGCCTCAGACTAGAGGAACAAACATATGTCAGCTGAACAGAAAAGAAATTATGCTATGTTCATTTAATAGAGTACAATTCAGTAGTTAAAAATGAATTGATTATTGATGCATGTAGCAACATATGTAAAACTAAACAATTCGCTATTGACTGATAGACAACAGACATAAAACGTGAATCTTCATAATTTCATTTATATTAAGTTCCAGAAGTAAAACTAATCTAAAGTGACAGAAATAAGAACTTAACAAGGATAATGGTTCATGATTATTTGTCAGAAAGAGAACAAAAGGAATCTTCTGGGAGGATAGATATGTTTTATATATTGATGTTGGAGGTAGTTATTTGAGGATTTATATTTGACAAAACTCATCAAATTATGCATTTAAAATCTGTGTTATTTAATTTATGTAAATTGGATTTAGAACACTTTACCCATAAATCAATAAAACACATACCAACTAAATCAAAATGGAGAGTAACAAGATCAAAGTGGTATGTAAATCATAAATGGATGCCCATTATTGCCTAAGTTGCTTTCATCTTCATTTTAGTAAAACCATTAATTGTGATTTTATAATCAAATTTTATATAAATTGAGTCCTATTGAAAGCAATGGATTACCAGCATACAATCCAGAACATATGAGTTGTAGCTGTTTTCATCAACACAGAATGACAAGGTGAAATTATTTTCATTACACATTTTTTAAAAGAATTTTCTTCTAAGCTTACAGTTTTAAATACTAATATTATTAACAAAATGAAAAGTTACTTAACTAAGGAAATAATTTTAGGGGAAAATTACTATATTTTATATTAGTACAGAAATATTTGGCTACATTATAAAATAGCCATATGTGTATGCCTTTATACTTTTTATTCTCATTCATTCCCCCTTCCCCTCTGCTCTTCCATACATCCTCTTCCCCCATATAGCTAATTCTATTTTTCCCCTAGTATCATATTTTTATTTTCCAGTTACATATGTTCTCTCTTTTCCATTTTCCTTAATATCAATTCCTCCTCTCTCATAATCTCCTTTCATTTTCTTATGATCAAACCTATAAATGTGTGTGTGTGTGTGTGTGTGTGTGTGTGCGTATGCATAGGGATGAATAGAGAGTTAGGAAGACAGACACACAGATAAAAACACACAGCGACATATAACTTTTAATGTAGGTTTGACATGTGAGAGGAATCATGTGCTATTTATCTTTCCAAGCATAATGATTTCCATTTGCACCCATAATGAAAAGATTAGAAACATCTTTTTTGTTCCCTAACCAATTATATAGTTCTAATCTCTAGTGTGGGGTGGAGTCTACTCTGTATCCTATAATGTATATGACCTATATTTCTAATAAGCCTTGTCCTCTAAAATGTTGTGGTCCAACATGGCTATCTTCCTATCTAGTCAAAGGATGACAATCCAATCTTCATCAACTTCTCTGCTCTGCTTCTTTCTTGCCCCAGATCCCACACATTGTTATGTAATATTCTTTTTTTTTTTAGAGATGAAAGGCTGGGCTTTTTTTTTTTTTTTCGGTTTGCCAGTATTTTATTGAGAATTTTTTTCCATACATTGTTTTGTTTTATTTTTTCCATTCAAGAACATAATTAAAGATAAAAAAAAATTTTTTTTTCCTTTCTTCCCCTTCTCCCGGTCCCCTCCCACT